>JANSVA010026043.1:0-14622 GCA_025504915.1 Erythroxylum reticulatum | reverse complement strand
AGATTTAGTTGAATCTGACAAGCTTTGTTCGAGTGACATTAATATAAGTTCGTTTCGAATTTCCTTTTGTGGTGAGGAATTCCTCCCTCGTGAGATGCGCATCGAGATGTTACGCAGGACATTAGATCCGCGACTCACCGGGGAGGGGTTCCATCATTAATCTTCTCATTCAATACCGGCCTAACTCTAAAGTTAGTCAATACATAATCAGACTCGACTTGCCTCAATGTCACATTAAGTTTGACTAATTCTTTAACAAAGGAAAGTATACTGTCTGCACATGTGCCATAGTGGACTTCCTACTTAATGCATTTGCTACTACATTAGCTTTTCCCAGGTGGTAGTCTATCATCAAGTCATAATCTTTCAACAGCTCTAATCACCTTCTTTGTCTCAAATTCAACTCCTTCTGGCTCATCAGATACTTAAGACTCTTGTAGTCTATAAACTCCTTGGTGTTGAATCCATATAAGTAGTGTCTCCATACCTTCAACGCAAAAATTATGGTAGCTAACTCCAAATCATACGTAGGATAATTCATCTCATAGGGCTTTAATTGCCTAGAAGCGTAAGCAATCACTTTATCACCTTGCATCAACACACAGCCCAATCCCTTCCTTGAGGCATCACTATACACTGTATATCCGTCACTACCCGAAGGCAAAGTCAAAACCGATTTAGTTGTAAGTCTGTTCTTCAATTCCTCAAAACTGCTTTAGCACTCCTTTACCCATACAAATTTCTCATTCTTTCTTGTTAATTTGGAAAGTGGAACTGCTATTATGGAAAAGCCCTCCACAAACCTTCTGTAATACCTGGCCAATCCCAAAAAGCTTCTCACTTTAGCCACATTCTTGGGTGCTTCCCATTTCACAACCGCTTCTATCTTCCTCGGATCCACATGAACTCCCTACTTTGAAATCACATCTCCAAGAAATGTCATTTCCTTTAGCCAAAATTCACATTTGTCGAATTTGGCATACAACTTATTCTTCCTCAGTGTCTCCAAAGAAATCCTTAAATGTTCCTCATGCTCTTTATCACTCTTAGAATAGATCAATATATCATCAATAAAGACAATCACAAATTTGTTTAAAAAGGGCTTAAAGACTCTATTCATCAAATCTATGAAAGTTGCAGGTGCATTTATCAGCCCAAAAAGCATGACTAAGAACTCAAAGTGACCATATCATGTTCTAAAAGCAGTCTTTGACACATCGGACTCCTTTATCCTCAACTGATGGTAACCTGATCTCAAATCTAACTTCGAAAAGACCCTTTCCCTTGTAACTAATCAAACAAGTCATCTATGCATGGAAGCGGATATCTGTTCTTAATGGTGATATAGTTAAGCTTCCTATAATCCGCACATATTCACAATGATCCGTCTTTCTTCTTCACAAAAAGGACCGCAGCTCCCCTAGGTGAATAGCTCAGCCTAGTATAACTTTTCTCCAACAAATCTTCTAATTGCTCCTTAAGCTCCTTTTATTCCACTGGAACCATTCTATAAGGCAGAATCGAAATTAGCGTTGTGCCTGGAAGAATCTCAATGGAAAATTCAATTTTCCTAGGTGGCGGTAGTCTTGGTAACTCCTCGGGAAAGACATCCAGGAATTCCATAACCACTGGTATATCTTCTAACTTTCCTTTATCTTCCTTCGTGTCTACCACATAGGCCAAAAATGTTGCACACCCTTTCCTCATCATTTTCTCTGCCATCAAAGCCAGAACAATTCTCGATGAGCTAAATTTTTATCTCCCATAAACATCACCTTACTTCCATTATCCAACTCAAACTCCACTGTCTTCTGTTTGCAATCTAAGTTGGAATTATATTTCTCTAAGATGTTCATACCCAAAATCACATCTAATCCTCCTATTCTCAATGACATTAAATCCACCACTATGTGTCCCCCACCAATCTATATCTCACAATCTCTATAAACTTGGCTAATCATAATATACTGGCCGATTAAAGTACTCACCATCAAAGGAGTATCCAATGGGCTCAAATCTCTACCATACACAATTCTACCCAATGAAACAAAGGAGTGGGTAAAACCCGGATCAATCAAAATAATTACATTATCATCAAATAATTTAATTATACCAGTCATATCTTCTGGAGCGGTCTCTGCATCCTCTCGTGTCATTGTAAACACTCTAATTGATACTTTCCCCCTTGGTCTTCCTGGAGGATTCACCCTTCTAGCTGCATCAGAATTTCCCACTTCAGTTACAGTCTTGTGCCCCACTACCTCAGTTCTCTTTGAAACTTGCATCTGTGTCCCTCTCTTCTTACATACCATGTACACTCTCTAGCCATGTGCCTCTTTTCTCCACATTTGAAACAAGCTCCAGTCAGCCTGTAGCATTCCCTTCCATCGAATTTCTAGCAATGATCGCACTTAGGTACAAAATACTTATCCCATTCCCCTCTTCTACTGCCTCCCGTCGATGAGACTTGATGAGAAATAGTAGAATTCCTCATAGGTCTAGGCCCACTTACACCATTATTCCTCTCCTCAGATTACACAGGGAAAGTCTTGGCACTCCTTTCAGGCATAGAAGTACCACCTCCCCTCTTGAACTATTCTCTCCCCTTTCTTTTTTTACTCACTATACTCTTTATATTCTCATTGTTTTCAACCCTCAAAGCCGCTTCAACCAGCTATTGAAAATCACAAAAATTATGCACCACTATTTTCTCTCTAATAGCTAGATGCAACCCCGATTCGATCCTATGACACTTAGCTGCCTCACTCATCATTGTCTCTGCTGCATACTGGGATAGCTATGTAAATTGATGCTCATACTCACTCACCGTCATTTCCCTCTAGGTGAGACTTAAAAACTCTCTCTGCTTTTACTGAATATACACTTCAGACAGGTACTTCTTCTTATAAGCAGCTAAGAAGTCCTTCCATGCTAGCAGTAGCGATCTCGTCTAGCTCTTTGGCATACCAATACAGAGCATCTCCTTATAGCAAGCCTGTAGCATACACAACTTTCTCATCATCCTCAGAATCTAACTAATCTAGTATCCTCTCGGTCTTTCTCAACCAAGTCTTGGCTTCTTCTAGATCCATTGTTCCATAGAAATCCACTGCCCCATACTTCCTGAGATTATCAAACTATTTTCCTTTTTTGATTAGGGCCGGAGTAGAAAATTGCGACATCTAGCCCATGACTTGAGTGAATGCCTGAGAAAATGCCTAAAACATCCTCAGATCTAATGGAGCAGGCATTTGCTTTTGCGGAAGAGTAGACTCTCGCATCCATGATCGAACGGGCTCATTACCTTGCCCTACAGAAGCCTCAGCATTTCCTGGGGCTACCGATTCATTCGTGCCCTCCTCCCTTGGTGGAGAGTCAGGTGCAATCAACCCTTGCAATACTCCTCGCGTCCACCTATGAGGTGGCATCTTACTCTTTCAATGTAAACACTAACTATTAGCTTACATTTCATTTCAAAATCATAATCCCTACATGGATGCATGACATGCATATCACTTAATGCAATTCAATAAATTCACAATGCAACAAGTAATCACATAACATAACATTTTATCCTACTGTGCATTCTAAGCCTAGGAAAATCCCATGCTTTGATACCATAACAATGCTGGACCCCACTTCTAGAGCCCAGTATTCGGAGTCATTAAACTGAAACAGTACTTGTCCTAAACTATATTAAACCTATTTTGGGACAATTAGCATAACTTTCTCTAGAGATGTCAGATTGAATTTTTTTGACAGCTTTCAAGATGATTGCTAGATCAACAACTTTAATCAATACACAGAAGCGAGATTTTGTAATCTAGGGGTTCAAAAGTTGACCAGACAATAGGGTCAGAAAAAAACCAGACAAAGGATCAGATGAATTGGAACAATTGGCATAACTTTCTCTATAGATATCAGATTAAGGTCTTCTTTATATGGTTTTTAATAGGATTCCTAGATCTACAACATTTATGAAGTCACTTAAGCGAGATTTTGTCATCTAGAGTCAAAATTTGACTAGACAATAGGGTCAAATGAAACCAGATGAAGGGTTAGACCAATTGGAAAAATTGTCATAACTTTCTCTAGAGATATTTGATTAAGGTTTTATTTAGACATTTTTGAAGAGGAATCCTAGATATACAACTTTCATGAAGAGACCAAAGTGAGATTTTGTAATACAAAGTGTCAAAATTTGACTAGACAATAGGGTTAGACGAAACCAGACGGAGGGTCAGACGCATTGGAACAATTGTCGTAACTTTCTATAAAGATATCAAATTGAGGTGTTCTTTGGACGGTTTTGAATACAACTCCTAGATCTACAAATTTTATGTAGACACTGAGTAAGATTTTGTAATCTAGAGGGTCAAATATGACCAGACGATAGGATCAGACGAATTAGAGCAATTGTCATAACTTTCTCTAGAGATATTGGATTAAGATGTTCTTCGACAATTTTGAAGAGGACTCCTAGATCTACAATTTTTATGAAGTTACTAAAGTGAGATTTTTTAATCTATAGGATCAAAAGTTGACAAGAAGATAGGGTCAGACAAAACCAGATGAAGGGTCAGACGAAACTAGATGAAGGGTTAGATGAATTGGAAAAATTGTCATAACTTTCTTTAGGGATATCAGATTAAGGTGTTCTTTAGACAGTTCAAAAGAAGACTTCAATATCTACAACTTTCATGCATACCTTGAAGATATATTCTGTCCTCTACAGGGTTGAAATTGGACCAAACGATGCAAGATGAACAGTGGCCAGAAGAAGTTTCAGTCTAAGACCTATTTGGAATAATTGGCATAACTTGCTCTAGAGATATCAGATTAAGGTCGTTATTAGATGGTTTGAAAAAAGACTTCAAGATATACAATGTTCATAGAGACCTTAAAGTTATATTCTATTATCTATGGAGTCAATATTGGACTAGATGATGTAAGATGAACAGTGACCAGAAGAAGTTTCAGTCTAATACCTATTTGGAATAATTAGCATAACTTGCTCTTAAGATATTGGATTAAGGTCGTTTTTAGATGGTTTGAAAGAGGACTTCAAGATATACAACCTTTATGAAGACCTTAAAGATAGATTCTATCATATAGAGGGTCAAAATTGGACCAGACGATGTAAGATTAGCAGTGCACAGAAGATGCACGTCATCACAGACGATACAATCTATACTCTTGAGCATCTTCACTTATAAGGACCATAACTTTTGACTTTGATGTCCAAAAATTTCATACTATATACCATTAGAAAGATAGAAAGATAAGCTACAACTTTCCAGAGGAAACTCTAACTAATTTAGCCTAAATTAGTCCAGTTTTTCCCTTGAAATCAGCACACAATTTCTACAACTATGAAAGACTTGAAGTATGAAACGTACAACTACAAGAGAAATATGCACATACACGATGGAAACTTTGGGAACTTCTTAAACCATTTATAAATCAAATGAAGCTCATACATAACGTTAATTACATATTAACATTATAATCAAAGGCTTAACACAAAATACAACATACATAGGGAGCTCAATGTTTGACTTGCTTATGAAGCTATCCAAAAATGATCAAACTAACTTAGTTACAAAAGTTTCTAATATCTTGGAGTTTCCGATGCCTTGCAAGAATTTCTAACCTTCTTGTTTTGCACCTGAGTAGGGAATAGTGGGGTGAGCTACATAGCTCAGTGGCCAATATATTTATAACCATTGGCAATTGACCACAAATTCAAGCATATGTATATAAATGTGTATATTCAGTAATTTAAGCATTCTTCAATATAGTTTAACATTCATAACACATAAATGCATCATATATGACAAATTAAAGATACAATGCACTATAAATGGCTCGAGGGTTCCGTGGTAACATAATGGAGAAATCAAAGTTTACCCCATGAATAGAATGAGTCCAATTTTAGAGCTTATATGCCACAAGTGGTTAGTAAGGAGATGGCTCTTGTCAACATGCACGTGACGAATAAAATGGTTTCACTCTTGCCTAAACAAAAGCACATATTCCCTTTCTCATATGCTCATACTTTTATGCTTTGTCATCTTTTCATTTAATACCAAATTTCATGACCCTTTAGAGGTATCACATAGTCATAATTCATCATGCATTTTTAACATTTATAAATAAGTCAATTTCAAACAAATCATTTTCAATCAATCCAACAAACACACATAGGTAAGAATTTGGCCAATTACACTATAACCATAAATATGTTACCCACCTAATTAGTTTGCGAAAATCTAAGTCAAGCTTGCCTTTTCCCTTGCTCTTAGGTAGGATTCCCTTGGTTTCCTAAAACAACCAAGGTTCCATTCAAAACAACATTCCAATAAAATTCGTAAGCTTCAAAATCACTAAAATTTGCAATACAGACAAATTACGCTCAAATCTAACGTACCCATAGTACATCTAGGTTAGAAAACCAAAACCCTAACTCATTAATAAAAAATAAAAATGGTTTCATCTTCCTCTTCTTTCTTCCTTCATTCTCAACATAAACCCTAGTCTCTATTTAAATCCTTTCTAAACCTTGCAAGAAGAAAGATGAAAACTTACCTCTAACAAGTTGATTTCCTCTCTTTTTCTCTCTTCTCCATTGAAACTCTCTTCTCCTCTCTTTGTTTTCGTATTTCTCTTCTTTCACTCGCTCAATTCATGTTTTTCCCTTCTTAAAAGAATAAGACAACATGTCTTCTTCCATTCTTACCCTTAATGAGCCCAAAAAGTCCATCTTACCCTTCCTTGATCTTTTAACCTTAAGTGATCTTCCAAAAATACCCTTGAACACACTTATTACCTTAGTACTTTAATTCCATTAACTCATGCAAAAAGTCCTAATAACTTTGACATAGTAATAACTCTAACATAATTAATCTATCGAAACCTCAAAATTTGTTTTAAATCATGCTTAACCTAAAGAAAAAATTTTCAGTGTTTAGCATGAATGACTTGGTTTTTATTCGTTACAGTTTAAAGCTTTGGGAAAGGTATGTTATTTTCATTATTACTATTATTATTATCAATATAATTTCTTATAATTTTCTAATAATTAAATTTAATTGTTTACTAGGAGTCTTAATAGTACAAGTAGTTCAACTGATTCAATTTCCATTGATAATATTGATCTTTTGGTAGATTGGGTTTCTGAAGAACCGAATTTGGTTGATGTGAATGATTTGGGAGATAATCTTGGATGGGAAAGTATTGACATGTCATTTGGTGCATTAAATTTGAATGATAATGATGATGAAACTGTTTTCAATGATGAGGATTTTGTACCAAATGATCACTGAGGTCAGTGTAGTTATAAGGGGTATCCTCCCGTTGACGATTGAATTTCATTCTAGGTTTTTATTTTTCCTCTTCTTTTGATTTTACTTGTATGTGATGTTTATGTTAAACTCTATATATGTAATGTAACTGTAAATGTTTTTATTTCATGATTAACTTCTATTTGATTGTTTCTTCGTCATGAACTATTTTTGTAAATTGTTTAAGAATATTTATTGTTCTTTTTATTGGATGCTTTGAATCTTTTGATGTAATTATTATTTATTAAAATGATGAAAATGTATTATTGTAATATTTTAAGTACTTGTATTATTTTTAATTTTATATTTGTATAATGATGATTGTCTTTTTTATATTAATTGTGGTTGTTATTTATATGTGAAATATTTAAAAATTATTGTTATTTCATGTTAATTATGATTATTATTTACTATTATGAATTTTAGAAAAAGGGTTGATGTAAACAGTAAACTAGTAAAGTATACATTACAACTTTACAATATACCAATGGACTATTTTGCAAATTTTAAATATTTTAGGAACTATTTCATAAATTAAAAAAATTACTCGAAATAGTACCCGATACTGACTAGTACCGGTACAGTATTGTACAAGAACTCAATCCAGTACCAAGTCCGGTACGATATTCACAACTTTGCTCCAAACTGCTACTTGGCAATCTCTAAAGGAGTTAGAGGTTGATATCCCAATATCACTTCAAAGGGACTTGTCCTGGTTGTTGTAGAAAATCAATGAAGATTGTAAGCAACTTGTGCACTGTCCAAAAGATTGAGCCATTTTTTCTAACTTGCACTCACATAGTGTCGTGAATAATCCTACAATAATGTATTTATCCTCTTTGTTTTTCCATCGGTTTGAGGATGATTGGTAGTAGAAAATTTCAGTTCAGCACCCGTCATATTAAATACAGCTGTCCAAAATTGACCCGTGAATCACAGATCTCTATCATTCACCACATCTGTTAGAATGCCAAAGTATTTAACAACATTTTAGTAAAATAGATCATTTGTTATTTCTATTGTACATGAGGATGGTGCAGCTATAAAAACAACATACTTCGAGAGCCGATCAACCACAACCAATATTGAAACTTTGCCATCTACCTTCAGAAATCCCACAAAAAAAGCTATAGATGCTGACATCAATGGTTTCTCCGGAATGGAGAGTGGCTGGAGTAGTCCTGCCTCCTTTTGTCTCTCCACTTTATCTTGTTGACACACTAAACAAGTTCTGTAGTAAGTCTCAATATCCTGCTCTATCAGTGGCTAAACATAAGATTTGGATAGAAGTGTTATCATCCACTATTTATCTGGATGTCCTGCCCATAAAGAATCACGTGACTCCTTCAATAATTCCCTCCATAATCCACCAAAACTAGGCATATATAATCTGCCTCCTTTATCCACAAGGAACCCATCATCGAGCAATACCATTTAGTGACTCCTTCCAACACTTCTTGGACCAAACAACAGTATGATGTATTAAGCTTTCCAATTTATCAAATTATGTCCATAAAGTCTTATTCAACTCTAGACATATTATAAAGTACAACTACAATTTCCTTCTGACTAAGTGCATTTTCCATCTGATTGCTTTGCCCAGATTTATATTCCTAAACAAAGTCATAATCCACCAAGAATTCCTGTCATCGAGTTTTCTTGGCTAATAACTTTTTTTGCACTTTAAAGAAAGTATTCGCCACATTATCTATTCTCACAACGAACTTAGGCCCTAATAGATAAACATGCTACACTCTGAGGCAATAAACTACTGCCACCATTTTCTTCTCATGTGTCAAATATTTTTGTTTTGTTTCATTCAATTTTCCACTTTCAAAAGCCAAAGGATGCCCACCTTGAACCAACACATCCCTAACTGCTTTATCAGATGCATCATTGTGGACTTCAAAAGGAAGGTAAAAGTTAGGCAGTCATGGCCTGTTTCAGCTTCTCAAATGTAGCCACACAATGGTTTACTAGTCCCACTTCTTCCCCTTCTTAAGCAGATCAATGAGTGGTGTCACCTTCTTTGAGTACCCTTCAAAGAACTGATGATAATAATTTGCTAGACCAAGGAAAGATCGCAACTCTTTTATCTTATTTGGTGCTGGAAAATCCATAATTTCTTGAACCTTACTTGAGTCCATCCTCACCAGCTAGTTGCTTATCAAGTGAATGAGGAACTTGATTTTAGCCTTAGCAAATTCACATTTCTCCACTTTGACATACAATTGATGTTATCTCAACCGATCTAACACTTGTCACAAATGAGAAACATGTTCTACCAAGCTACTGTTGTACACAACGATATCTTCCAAATATACCATAACAAAATCATCCAAGAAATCATATAATACATCATTCATTAAATTGCAGAACACACAGGAGCATTTGTTAAACCGAAAGGCATAAAGAAAAATTCATATGCCTTATACCTTGTTACACAAGTGATTTTCCCCTCAACACCTTCTGCAATTCTAACCTGCTAGTAACCAAATCATAAATCCAATTTGGAAAAATAGATGCATTGCTTAACTAGTCCATCAAGTCTTTCATTAATAGGATTGGGTACTTATTCTTTATTGTGACTTTATTCAGCACTCGATAATCCACACACATCCATAGGGAGCCATTCTCTTTCTTTTGGAAAAAAACTAAAGCTTCATAAGGTGCCTTGGAAGGCTGAATGTATCTTGCCTCCAAAAGTTCTCCTAATTATTTCCATAATTCTTTCAACTTCCTAGGCAACATCCTGTAGGGAACTTGGGCAGGAGGTTTCTCCCCTAGTTCTAACTCAATACAATGGTCTATGGCTCTTCTTAGTGGGAGTTCTTTTAGCAATTTAGAAGCCATTATATGTTTGTAAGATTCCAACAATTCTACTGCAGGACTTGGAACTTCCATAGACAACCCTTCTTTTACTTCAATCAATGTTGTAAGGAATATTTTCTCACCATGTTTTAGTATTTTTTTCCACAACCATGCTAAAATAAAAGATAATTTTTGTTTTCCTTTGTTCTACACACCAATTTGCCTACACTTAATAAACCGAGGGTCTTGCTCTCCTATGAATATTATTCCACTCAAATGTGGATATACCATAGCCTTGTTCTACTGTAGGAAGTCAATTACGAGAATCACATCGAAATCGTCCAAAGGGATTACCATCATATTGCATTTCCAACTTAAGCATCTATTGATAAAGACACATTATATGCCATTCTAGCTACATCTTTAGTTTTGGAATTCATATTTTTTAGCCTATTCAAACTTTTGCTCACCTTCAGTCTGAATTTAATAGCCATATGATTCGTAATAAAAGTGTTTGTAGCACCTGTATCAACCATCAAAGCTAAAACATCCCATTGATCTGCCCCTGCAAATGCATTAACGAAACATGTGTATTACCTTTCTCTTCTGGTAAAGTGTTTAATAATTGGAGAGGATTAATGAGACTTATCTTTCTAGTTCCTCTTCAATCACCATAGCATTAAGCTTTTCTCAATTTGGACACTCCTTCATATAGTGAGGACCATCACAAATATAACAACCAAAAGTCTTATGTTTCTAACCACTAATAGAAGCACCACCAACGTTCCCACTCACTTTAGCCCTCCCTTTATCTATCTATCCTGATTTAAAGTCACCACACAACTGCACAACTTGCCATTTCCCTACTGTTTCTTCTCCTTCTGGTTCGTTTTATCTTCGTGTTGAGATAACTTGGAATCTTAGATGCATGCATATACAGATTATAAGATCATGAAATTCAACACTTGTACCTTTCATAATGCTCCTCCTTTCTTTAATCTTCTCCTTGTTTGGGTTGTAGCAAACATAAAAAACCTGCCTTAATCACTCAAGAACACGCAAGGATGAAGAAGAAGCAGTATGTAATAGCGGTTAGAGTACCAAACTAGATGAGTTCAAGTAAATGCTCAAATAGAGAGATAGATCAAAATTATATTGCATGCAATTAGATTCAAGCAACAATTGCATAAAATGCATAAGCAAGACTCAAGACCGTTTCTCTCTAACCCCAAACACTTCTGGACCCCTTATCCTCTAACTTAAGTATTTATTAACTTGTTAATCCTTGTGCATATAAGTGAAGAACTCCATGATCGTGACCTACTTCATTGACAGCCATGCACACTTTATTTCTCATCCAATCTTTTATGCTTGTGACCCTTAGGTTCCGATTATGTTATGCACTTGAATTAACTCTTAATGTGAGCAAATCATGAATGGTTTCATGCACTTTAATTAACTCTTAATTCACTATAATAAAAGTAGGGATTAGTGATGGAAAATTACCGATAGAAAAGAAACTGTTGCAAATTACCGACGGAAAATTAATTTCCGTAAGTAACATTGATTGGAAAATTTTTGTTTAGTGGTGGTAGTAATATCCGTCACCAAATATGGAAGTAAATCATTGTGGAAAAATTTACGACGGACTTTAACATCGGTATAAAATGTCCGTTGATAAAGAAGAAAGGAATTGGTGGTAGAATAAAAAAGTTTTGAGTTTATTGATGAAAAATTTCCATCGGTAAATTCTGTAAGTAAATTATCAAGGTAAACATCATCATCTGCTTCGACTTTAGCGTTTTAAAGTAAAAGAAAATGACATCATTTAGTCCCCCCTACCTGCGTCTTCTTCTTCCTACTGCGTCTCCTCTCATGCAATTTTCTTCTTTCCGATTCCTCTGTCGTGGACTCCTCTTCTTCTCGTCGGCGTTGTCTTCTTTGTCCAATGTCATTGTGTCCTTCGGTGGAGGTATTTTTACAACCACTGTCATATGTTTTTCGTATATTGGATAAAAGTTAATTTGGATATTTGATTACTTTCATTTATTTGTATATTTTGTTATTGGAAAACAACTTTAAGGTATAAATGTTAGCAATAGAAGGGACAAGGCATGATTTTGGTTGTGATGTTAGGATGAATTTCTAATGCACGTAAGGTGTTTGATGAAATGACTATTCTTTGAAAAAATGATTTCAAGTCTTTATTTTAAGTTCTTTTTTAGTATAAATTTCATAATTTCAATTAAAATGGAAGTAAAGAAGTGGAATACATAGTTGTAAAGAAGGGAAGGGAGATTGAGTAATTTCTAGTTACCATATAAGAGAATAGAGGGTTGAGCTACATAGAGATGAGAGGGAAACAATGAAGAGGGATAAAAAAGGATGCTAATGATGTTGAAGAGGGATGCAGAAGGATGATAAAAAGAAATAAAATTAAGAGTTATGTTAGGAAAATTCAGAATTTTAAGGTTAGGAATTAGATAAAATTTTGAGTTTTGCTTATATCGGGTCTTGTATATATCATAACATACATGATTGATCCTGTCGTCGAAGTATATGGGATCATACTCATATGAGTCCTCTCATCTTGTGTCTTGGGACATATAGATTCTGAGAGATTTATCCTATGAGTCATAGGAAGAAACCCTTTTTTAGACTGCTCTATGCTAAACCTCTTTAGCACTTTATCTATGTATATATACTATGAAAAACCTAGCAACTTCCTTGATCTATCTTTATATATCTTTATTCCCAATATATAAGTTGCTTCTCCAAGGTCTTTCATGAAAAAATTCTAGGACAACCACATTTTGATTAATTGCAAATGTGAAACATCATTTCCTATTAGTAATATGTCATCCTCATATAACATAAAGAATATGATAGCATTCCCACTAACCTTCTTGTACATACAAGGTTCATCAGGATTTTTTGAGAAACTAAACTCTTTGATTGTCTCATCAAATCTAATGTTCCAACTCTTAGATGCTTGCTTTAATCCATAAATGGATTTCTGAAGCTTGCATACCTTTTTTCCATCTTTGGATACGAAGCCCTCAGGTTGTATCATATACACATCCTTAGCTAGGTTTCCATTCAGGAAAGCCATCTTCATATCCATTTTCCATATCCTATAATCATAATGAGCAACAATGACTAGGAATATTCTAATGGATTTAAACATGGCTACGGGGCTAAATGTCTCATCATAATTAACTCTTTATCTTTGACGATATCCTTTAGCGACTAGCCTTGCTTTATAGGTAATCACATTACCATTTATGTCAAATTTCTTCTTAAAAATCCACTTGCACCTTATGGGTTTTAGCCCTTCAGGTGGGTCAACCAATCCATTTCGGATTTCATGGCTTGAAGCCATTTTTAAGATTCTGAACTCTTCAGAGCCTCTTTATAGGTTGTAGGCTCATCGACCCCTATGAACAATATGTCATTTTGTTCACTTACGAGAAATCCATATCTTTCTGGAATATTGCGTATCCTACTTGACCTACGAACATTTTCTGTGTCCGAAGGTTCAATTATTGTCTCATCTTTGTGAACAATAATTTCGGGTTCAGGCAATTGATCTACGTCTGTTTGAGGATCATGAACTTCATCAAGTTCAATTTTGCTCCCATTATCTCCTCTTAGAATAAATTCTTTCTCTAAAAAGATAGCATGCTTTGAGACAAACACCTTTTTCTCTAAAGCATTGTAGAATTGATATCCAATTGTTTCCTTAGGATATCCTACAAACAGATGTTTATCAAATTTTGCTTCAGGCTTGTCTGATTGAATCTGCTTAATGTAATCTAGACAACCCCAAACTTTAACATGAGAAAGATAGGTTTTTTATTAGTCCATATCTCATATGGAGTAAGATCAACTGCTTTTGAAGGGACTTGTTTATCACATAAACAACAGTCTCAAGTGCATGACCCCAAAAGGATTTTGGTAGACCTGCTAAGCCCATCATTGACCTTACCATGTCCAATAAGGTTCAGTTTCTCCTTTCATCCACACTATTATGTTGCAGTGTGTAAGGTAGAGTCTATTAACATACAATCCCATTATCCATGAGATAAGTTAGAAACTCCTCGTTCAAGTATTCACCACCTTGATCTGAATGAAGTGTCTTGATACTTCTACCGAGTTGTTTATCTACTTCATGTTTAAATTGTTTAAACATTTCAAATGCTTCAGACTTGTATCTCATTAGATATACATACCCATATCGTGAATAATCATCGATAAAAGTAATGAAGTACATAAAATCACCTCTGGCATGAATGGACATCGAACCACATACGTCATAATGTATTAGGTCTAATAACTCATTCACTCGTTCACCCTTTTCTTTAAATGGTGATTTAATCATCTTGCCCAACAAGCAAGATTCACATATGTCATATGATTCATAATCAAATGACCCTAAGCTACCACTCCTGTGTAGCTTAGCCATGTG
>JANSVA010025951.1:0-14624 GCA_025504915.1 Erythroxylum reticulatum | reverse complement strand
GAAAAATCTTGTAATTTACAGTTACAATTTTTATTATTCACATGTATGCGATGCCATGTGGAGTTCTGTAGTGATCGCACGTAGCACTCCCTTATCTTAGGCTATGTATCGGGCGTCCCGGTGCGTCCCGGTGCGTACCCTAGGGTAATGGGGTGTTACAAGATCAGGAGTTCTTCTCATTCAGCTATGTATGTAGCCGCGAAGGGTAAGGGAAAGGCTAAACCCCAGCAGTCTAAAGGTAAGGATAAGGGTAAGAAATCCAAACCCTTTCCTCAGAATTAGAGTAGGCAGTCCAACATTGCAAAGGGCCCACATGACCTTAAGAAGATGAGATGCTTCTTCTGCAAGAAGAAGGGACATAGGCAGTCTGAGTGCCAGAAGTACAAGTTGTGGTTGGTCAAACAGGATTTGTCAAGTAACTCCTCGGCCTTCATGATTCATGAATCCAATGTTGCTATAACCACATCAAGTTCTTGGTGGTTAGATAATAGAACTTCTAACTATGTTGCTTTCACAATGCAGGGATTCAGATCCAGGAGAAGGCTGACCAAAAGGGAGGAGAAGCTGATGGTTGACAATAATAAAGCGGTAGACATTTTGTATGTAGGAGATGTAGGATTAAACCTTGATACAGGGTTTGTACTAGTTTTACGGTACATATTTTATATACTATCTTTTAGACAGAATCTGATGTCTGTATCAGTTTTGGATAAAGCAGTTTTTCGTTTTGTATTGATAATACAATTGTAAATATTTCTATCAAAACAAAACATATCGGTACTGCCTTCTTATCATATGGATTATATAGACTGTGTCTTACTCCTAATGAAATGTATGCCTCTTCATATGTTGCTGAACCTATTACTCAAAAGAGAACCTTCATAAAGGAAACATCGTACATGTTGTGGCATAAATGTCTTGGCCACATTTCCAGGAAAAGGGTCGAGAGATTGATAAAGGATAACATTCTCCCAACTCTGAACTTCAGTGATCTGGAGACATGTGTCGATTATTATAGGGGTAAAATGACCAAGAAAAAGAAAAAAGGGTTAACTCGTACTTTTGGTTTATTAGACCTCATACATATAGATGTCAGTGGTCTTTATACAGTCACATTGTGCAATGCTAGGTACTTTCTGACATTTATATATGATTATTCCCGTTATGGATATGTGTTCTTGCTTAAAGAGAAGTCTGAAGTTCTTGATAAGTTCAAGATCTTTAAGATTGAAGTTGAGAACCAGTTGGAAAAATCAATAAAGATTGTCAGATCTGATAGAGGAGGGGAATACTATGGCAGACATGGAGTTGCAGGACAAGAAAAAGGTCCATTTTCTAAGTATTTGGAATCGACTGAAATAGTGGTTCAATTCACTATGCCAGGTAGTCCTAAGCAAAATAGTGTGGCTGAAAGGTGTAATCGCACTCTAAAGGACATGATGAGATCAATGTAGAGCCAGACTAACCTACCTGAATACCTTTGGGGTGAAGCCATCAAGACAACATTATACATTTTGAACAGAGTCCCAAGCAAGTCAGTATAAAAGACACTTTTTGAACTTTGGGTTGGAAGGAAGCCAAGTCTTGCACACATTCGTGTGTGGGGCTATCTTACTGAGGTAAGGTTGTATAATCCTCATGAAAGTAAATTACAATCTCGTTCGACTCGTTGCTAGCTAATTGGTTATCCCAACCACTCTAAGGGTTACATATTTTTCTATAGAGAAGGGGGAGCCAGAATATTGGAATCACAGATGACGAAGTTTCTGGAACACGATGTCTACGATGAAGGAGGATCTTTGCATCCTCCAGTAGATAGTAGGACGGATATTACAAGTGTATCCATAACCTCTTATACAGTCGGTTCCGGTGGATGAAGGCTTGGGTACCGTGCTTATACAGGTACAAGAACCTACTCCTATTCAGGAAGAGGTTTCTGAGGTGCAACAGCCTATGCAATTGTGCAGATCCACCAGAGAGAGGCGACCTGCTACCTCATCGGGCTACATAGTCTACTTAGGTGAATAAGACTATAATATAGGACATGTTGTGGATCCAGTGACTTTTACAGAAGCTGTTTGTGGAACTTATGCGGATATGTGGTGGGAAGCAATGAAGGATGAGATGTAATCTATGAGTTATAATAAGGTGTGGAAGCTTGTTGATTTACCTCAATATTTTAGACTTGTCAGCTGCAAGTGGCTATTTAAAACCAAGAAGGACACACAAGTCAAGTTGAGTGGTTTAAGGGGCGTCTTGTTGCTAGGGGATTATCTCAGAGAGAAGGAGTTGACTTTAATGTTACATTCTCTCCTGTATCATCAAAAGATGCATTTAGAGTGATGATGGCAATAGTAGCTCATTATGATATGGAGCTACATCATATGGACGTTAAAACCGCTTTCCTAAATGGTGACCTTTATGAGGAGGTCTATATGGAGCAACCTGAAGGTTTTCAGTATCAAGAAGCAACTGAAAAAGTCTGTAAGTTGAATAAATCTATATATAGTTTGAAGCAAGCTTCCAAACAATGGTACCCAATGTTTGATGAGGTTTTGACCTCATTTGGCTTTGTAGAAAATAAAGTCGAAAGATGCTTATACTATAAGGTCAAGGGAAGCAAAGTCATCTTTATACTTCTGTATATTGATGATATCTTGCTCATGTTGAATGATTTGACCATGTTTCATGAAGTAAAGCAACTTTTGGCCAAACATTTTGACATGAAGGATTTAGGTGAAGCATTTTATGTCCTTGGTATACAGATTCACTGAGACAGATCTTAACACACATTGAGCGTCTCGTAAAATGCATACATTGAGCGAGTGCTACAAAGGTTTAATATGGTTGATTGTGGACCTGTTGTAGCACCTATCTCTCGCAGAGAGAAATTGTCTTTGACATAGTGTCCAAAGAATGAAGTTAAGAGAGAGGCTATGAGGAATATTCTGTACTTGAGTACAGTAGGTAGCCTGATGTATGCACAGGTGTTCAATACACTAGACATTGCATTTGTTGTTGGACTACTAGGTTGATATTAGGCAAACCCATTTATGAAGCATTGGTATGCAGTCAAATAGGTGTTGAGATATCTGAAGGGTACCAAGGATTATTTGTTGACATATAAAAAGGTCAATGATTTGATCCTCACAGGGTATACGGATTTGATCCTCACAGGGTATACGGACTCCGATTTTGCTATGTGTCTAGATGATCACAAATCCACATCAGGATACATCTTTATGATGGCAGATGTTGCTATATCGTGGAAGAGTGTCAAGCAGACATTGGTAACTTCCTTTACCATGCATGCAGAGTTTGTTGCATGTTATGGAGCTGCTACACAGGCGATTTGGCTCAGAATCTTGATTTCTGAGTTGTCTATGGTGGATTCAATAGCTAGACCCATTCCATTGTATTGTGATAATCTTGTTGCAGTGTTGTTCAATAACAACAACAAGAATATCATAGGGTCTAAACATTTGGAGGTCAAATATTTGACCATAAAGGAGTTGATTTAGAAGGGTGACGTTAAAGTGGAGCACATCAGGACTGAAGAAATGTTAGCTGATCCTTTGACTAAAGGACTTCGCCCATTAGTGTTTGTTAGACATGTATCCAATATGGGCGTGTTAAAGTCCTTAGACAACATTAGTTAGGGATCATTGTATTTGCTCCTTAATATTTTGTATATTTTAATTTATTATCACATTATGGTTACTTGTTAATGAAAATGATCATTTTCTTTTATCGTCAGTAATAACTATTTTTGTATATAGTCATAATACATATGGAAGTCTTGAGAATTGTGTTAATCTCAAGCATTTTAAGGGTCATAGGGCATATATAAAGATTGACCTTTTGTTTATGTCATTAAACACATAAAGTTTGTATGGATATCCTTAAAGTTTTATATAACATAAAGGGATATAAGGTTTTGATCCTATAAAGGAGTTCTCTAATGCTGTTTAGCGTTCAGGTGGAGAACATATTCTCTAATGCTGTTTAACAACTAGTGAGAGACTACAGGATTTCTCTGTTGTAGTTTAGTAGATGCAGTTTAGCCTAAAGTTAGAGAAATCGAGACCTACAAACAAAGATGATACATTTTAGATCATATAGGTATCATCGTAGTTTGCCACACTCCATTTTCCTGTTCATGTTAGTGAGGCATTAGATATTCATGATTATATTGGACCTGTGTCGTATATGACACATGTGATTGATATTTTTCGGTATCGAAAACCTTGTAGGACAGAATGGTGAAATTCCATTACCTTTGGATCGAATATTTTTTTTAAAATTGGTACCAATGTAGTAGCGTAAGTTAACCGACTTTTTAAAGGTTTTGAATTTGAAAAAATTACAATTAATAATTGTCTAAGGGGGAGATTATTAGACATTTTTTCCCTTAAGGTTAGGAGCATTTTTATCTTTCTCTTTTTAAATGGACAGTTATTAATTGTAATTTTGGTTTTTAATAAATTACCAGTTAAGTTATGTAATTCAATCCATATAAGGGTAATAAAGTGGCCTAATAAATGATCTAATTTAATGGGTTGAAGTCCGTGAGGAAAATGGATCCCTTTCAGTGTAGACTTGGTCCATATCGGCCTTTTGATGGGGAAGTCCGATATGGAAGCTATATAAAGGTTAAGGTCTCCTACAATTACTCAGATCATTCACAAGTATAAAGTTCTCTGACCCGTTAGGAGAGCTCATGATTGAGGAAACTGTAGAAAGGCTTAGATCGAAGGACAGTCAACAACTTCCTCAAATGTCCTGGGAGAATCGATGCTCGTTTGGATGGTGAAAACTGCTTCAGAAGTTGGAATGGACCCAAAATTAGGTATTTCGCAATTCCTGCGTTTTTACCTTTTCTCTACGCTACGTATTACACAGAGGTGTTATAGGTTCACGATTATTATTCCAATTTGTAGTTTTACAATTGGGATTGTCATGAATGACTGATCTGTTATGTAAAAGTTGAGTATTTATCTTTGATAAACATTATTTTGGACTTTGATTATGCTATTCTCAATTCTATTCTCATGGTCACACTCTTTAAACCTCCCTAGGCAATGGCCATATTGATGCAGGCCTAGGTGGATAGGTAGACATGAAGCACATCTATAGGATAACAATTGTAAAAGGTAGGGTCAGGCTAGAAAAGTGCATCAAGGTCCTCTCTCTCTCTCTCTATTTTCTCTTCGGTTTCTTACAAAGGGTTTGTAGTTAGTGCACAAAAAACTATAGAATTGAACAGAAACTTGCATACATAACTTGTGAAGTTTTGAGTACCATAAAAAACAGTATCAGTATGATACAAGAGTAGAGTACTAAACAATGTGATACAAGAGCTTCACGATACAATGAACAGTAGGATACATGATTAGAGTACCTTGATATATGAGCATTGTTGCCTATAATGATATAGTTTCCATATAATTTTATCTACAACATTTGAGCTGTTTAATGATGTTGGTATTTGAATTTCTTTTTTTTTTGCCTTTTATATGGAGTTCGGGATCTTGGATGTCTGGCTGTTACTCCAATATACTACCAAAGTATATCTGGGTGAGACCTAACATCTCTACTTAGGTTTTTTTTTTTAGATTTTGTTTTTCAAGAATGTAGACTTTGTACATTTTTTTAGATAAAAACAGAAGAGACATGAAACTTATCATTCCTTCACTCAAAATTTTGGGATTTGTTAGGTGGATATGATACGGAAGGTAAAACAACTATAGCTTATGACATGACTTAACAACTTTTAAATATTGGGATCTCGTATCAATAACTAACTTCTCTATAATATACTAATATTGTTAAGTGCTTTGGCTTTTACTTGATTGTTCACTTACCAAGTGAGGCCATTATCTTAATCAAAATTCTGATTATAACGAATTGGATGAGATGAAGCATGTACCCAAGCAAGAATTTATTTGCATCCATGAGGAGGTATAAAATGACATAAGACTAATATCTGTTTAAAAATCTCCTTCAGTTACTCTATATAATAATCTTTGTAAAAATTGGTTGATAGTAAGAGTACGGGGTTTTCAAGTGGAGCTTCCATGTACAGAGGTGTTATGTGATTCATCTCTGGCAATTCATTTATTTATGACTTGCTAGTTACTATAAGTTGATGCTACTGACGCTTGACATGCTTTTGTAGGCATCATCAACAGCACCGTTAGCAAGCAAAAGTAGATCATATTGATTTGTACCTTGGCACCTTTGGTAATGCTTTGTTTGACATTTCTGTTCTATGTATAACAACAAATTATAAGCATTCACGAATGCATCTTCACTGCATCTTGGACTTCATTGTTTTTTTTATGCTTGCTATAAATGGAGGTGACAGTTATGTAGGAAGAAGCAGCAGAAGCATATGATGTAGCCACAATAAAGTTCAGAGGAATAAATGCACTGACCAATTTTGAGATGAACCAATACGATGTGGAATTTTAAATGCCTTTAATATAATATCCTTGTCTTTTAGGTTGAATTTATTAGGGCTTTTTAAGGTTGTGAAAAGAAATAATAGGAGGTTCACGTCAGGGAAAACGGCGGAGAGAGTGATGGAGAGAATGAGAGAGCTAGGTGGGAGGGCGACATAGGTATAGGGTTATTGAGGGTGAGGGATGGGGAACACTTGAATATTAAAATATTATAAACAATGCCAGGTTATTACTGACTTGATAGAAAACTTATGGCTTCACTATAGTTAGTTTCTTTGTTAATTTAGGGTTGAATTTTAATATTTGTCAAATGATAGGGCTTAATTTGTACTTTTTGTAATATTATCGTTAAATATATCAGCAGATGTAAATCTTAAGGTTAGATATGCCCCTTTTGTCTTCAATTTTAAGATATAGAAGTAGTATGTGGTGTTTACTTTAAAGATAACTGACATCAATATAGCCATGATTAGGGAAAAGCTATATGTTCCCATATCTTTTAGTCTAGACTCAGTTAAGGAAGCTTATGCAACTTAGGAGAAATTAAATATGATATGTTATTTGACTATAAAGAGGTCCATTCTAAGGATTTCCTCAACAATGTGTATGACTATAAAGAGGTCCATTATAAGGATTTCCTCAACAATATGTATCAGAGGTATAGAGTATCATCTAATTATAACATTGGTACTATTTTGAAATAATTATTTTATGAGATACATAGTGGTATGAGGAGAGAAAAAATACACTATTAGGATGGTTGACCGCGTATTGTTATGCTAGTTAAAATAAAATAACTAGACCTACCACTATAGCAGTGGTAAGTCTAGGTCGATACTACAGAGAGTGTGTGTAAAGTTTATGAAATGAAATTAACTAGTCTTTAGGTTTAACGGAGGGAGGGTGGAGAAGAGGTGGGGTTTGTTTTTTAAAGAAGAAAATAAAATTAAACTAACTAATAAAAACAAATTAAAGAAAAAATGCAAAAAAGATAAAAGTGGGGAATTCGGTAGGGACCTGATTATTTGGTTCAATCTCGGCTTACAATCTAATTAAGTATATTTTATTAATTTTTTGTTCTCAACTCTCTCCTAGCAACTATTAACGTGAGTTAATAATTAACCCGAGTTTTTCCTTAGGTTTTGTTTAATCAAGATACAATTGTTAATTAAAGCTAACCACCGAATAACCTAAGATACGATATCTAGATTTAATTAGGCAATAACATTACGAATTAGGAAAATAGATTAATCAAGACAATAACCACATATGATGCATCATTTAACCTAGGTCATATTATCCCTAATGATTACAAATCATTAGTGGCTACACATGAATTTCAACATAGAAGTTATGTATTATATCGAAATTTTGGCAATCAGTTTATAATTAAACGATTCAATGAACGCATTAAAATCATCTTTTCACAATACCCAATGGGTTCATACACAAATAAACGAACAATAACGAAAATTTGATTATCCATACACAATACCCAAATCAATTAACATAAAATAACACAATTAATTACTAATGAGAGAAAGAAACAAAAAAAAAAAAATACTTAACCCAAGTCGTCGGCGTCAATGTCACCTTCTAATCGACGTCAGAATGTCCACAAGGGCTACCCTAAATCCATTATAGGACATAGGAAAATTATGACCTTTTTCTGGTTAACCCTCCTGGCTAACTCTAATTCTAAACCACACCATAATGGTTGGTGACATCGACTAACCAAAGTCGGATTGGAAGTGTGTATAACTACGTAGCTGTTCCAGTTATTGGAGTCTTACACCCCTCAACACCTTTCCCTTGGCTTCACACGGGACTTACTGCTCTGGCCTTTTAGGAACACTACTTCACTCACACACTCTTACTCTTCATTCCCTGTTAATGCTTCTGACAATAAACACGGTGGCAGAATTAGAAGCAACAGTTCTCTCGACTGTCATAGATGTTCTAATACACAGGATCCTTTTACAAGGCAAGTGTAGAGCATACTAATCTCTGCAATCTTTGAACTTAGGAAGGGAAGAGGATTTTAGGTTATGGAGGTTATCTAGAAGAGATACATGAAGAAAGAACTCTTCATTTTCTAAATAAAAGCTTCTAGCTTACAATATGCTTACAATGAAATGAAAACCCTACTTATATAGGTAAAGATAGGGATAGAAACGTAAACTATCCTAGAGACATAATAATGAAAGCTTTAACAAAAACAAACCTAACCTTATCTTTAAGGAATCTACTTTACAAAAGTAAAGCTAATAATTCACCTTACTTTGAAAAAGTAAACTACTTTTACACAAAGTCCTAAAGTGAATAGTACAAAACATCTACTTTGTATAAAAGTTCAGATGATAAGATGGAATCTTCAACAGGTGCATGAACGTGATATGTTGGTTCCATTGATCATCATGCTTCCTCACAATGTCAGAGATAAATCAATGTCATTTGTCAATTAGATTTCTCTTTCAACTTAAATAATAAGTTCATCAATATTGTTCATGGTCCAATTTACAGGCCAAGGTGTCGTGAAAGAATCAGAATCTTAGACTGGATCAGTAGATGGACTTGTAACAGTATCAAAGATAAGGTGGTTCAGATCACTTGCTTGAATGTGGATTATATTATCTTCTACAGAAGTCCATCGAGTAGGTGAAGGTGTGCAAATAGGTTCAATGATAGCAAAATCACCATAATAAGGTCCAAGAGAAGTGCACAAGTTGGAATATGCCACATCATGAGTCTGATTGAGCTAGTGGAGCAAGTCGTAGAGTTCAGCTAATAAAGATGGTGCAATATCTGACCAAGAAGTTATCATGTTCCATTGTTGGAGATGATTGAATGTGCGCATTAGTCCAGTGGTGCTCATCACATAAGATCTATGGAAGAGATAGATAACAAAGGCATCTTTGTCTTGTAAAGTACTATCCCATAGATCATGATGAGTTAAGATGTTGGATATCTCAGTTCGCTATTTGTCAAGAGGTTGAAACCATTCTAAAAATGTTCACAAAAGAGACCTGGACTCAGAAGGATCTGAAATACGTCGATACAGATGTAAGGGTGAGAAAGCAATGGAACAAACATATAATGCTATCATAGCCCAAAGATGCCATAAGGTATAATCATCAATATCATCAAACAGATGATATATAATTTTGTATGGCGAGGTAGGATCAAAGAAACCAGGGCGAGGGATAATATCCTGCTTGACTAAAACAAGATGCAAATAATAAAAAATACTTTGGGGCAACAAAGGATAAAGATCTTGTACATAAGTAGGAGGTCTATCAAACAAAGGAGGGAACTCTCTACGATATCTGGCAAATCGAGGAAAATCCATAAGCCAAAATAATGGAATAGGGAGTTAAAGTTCATAAGAGAAGAATAAGAGTGGCTTTGAAGGTCGAGATAGATAGTCTGCAATGATATTTTGGTGACCTTTCAAATGTTTGACACTAAATTTATAGGAAGAGAACCACTCTTGCCAGCACAAAGTTGTTGGCTTGGAATCTTTTCGCCAGCTTCTTCAAGTATTTTGGGGAAAGAAGTATTATCCATTTCAAAGATGAAGTAAAAAGGAGTGAGGTGGATAGAGAATTTTTCTATACCTCTTTTTATTGCAAGAATCTCCTTGTATGAGATATGATAGTGACATTTAGATTGGCTGAAAGATCCACTAGTATGGCCACAATAGTATTGTTTGTCATTGATTTCTTTAAGAAGAACAACTCCCTAATAGTCATCACTAGCATTTGTTTGCAAGATTTTTGTCCTTTCTTAGGAATTTTTAGAGGTGGAGGATCCTTGCAAATCTTTTTAAGAAGTTGTACAATTATAGTATGTTCTTTTCCCCGTGTTGGTGGATTCTTGCGTAAGAGCTTAGATAAGCTTGATGTGAAGGCTGCCACATGTGGGATAAAATCTCTGATATAATTGACAATTTCAAGGAATTGTTGAATCTGCTTTACGGTGAGATTTTCATCAGGAAATTGCAATAGTTCTGTTGCAATATATGGACCTGGCTAATAGAATCCATCCTTAAATTGCATCCTAAGAAATTTAATCTCTGTTGTACCAATAGTGCTTTTTGAGGTCGAAAGCATAATCCTATACTACTGTGTAAAGTCTAAAAACTATTGAAGAAGGGTCTGATGTTCCTCATGGGTCTTTGTGAACAGTAAAATGTCATCGATATAGATCAAAGCACTGTTGAGGATAGGCTTATAGATTTTTGTAATGGTCTTTTGAAACAGTGATGGTGCAACTTTGAGTCCAAATTGGTGCTGTGCATTGGGAATGCCAAATGCAATCTTGTAACGTTCTTCAGGGTGAATACCCAATTGCCAAAATCCTATTTTAAGATCGAACTTTGAGAAGATAACAACTTCCTTAAGACATAATATCTGGGTACTGATTTTTGGCAGAGGAAACTTATCATCTTGCAAGAATGCATTCAGAGGTTTGCAGTCTATCACTAGATTTTTCTTTCCACGATTCTGCTCTGAACGTTTATTGACATAGAAAGCTTGGCAAGCCTAATCCGACTTTGTGGGCTCGATCAATCCTTGTTGCAATAGAACAATGCACTCATCTTGTGCTAGCTTTAAGTCATCAGGATTCATTCCTGGATGTGTGGCTTTCGTAGGACTGATATCCTCATTCTTCTTAAATGGTAAACTTATGAAAAAGTCTGAGTTCTTCCACAGAGGATTTGGATGAGTAAACTATGTATGAGACTCTGGACAGTAGCTCAACAGTTTATCTCGAAGTCCAGTGTAACATGTAGGAACCTGAGTAAGTTCAAACACGTTTTTTTATATCAGCGTAAGGACTCATAAGGTTTCGATACCTGAGGCCTGTGGGTAATATCTGTAGATGTTTGGATTTGTAGTAAACATCCATTCCAATAAGAAGATCTGGGCCTAGTAACTTGCTTCCAAGTACTTTAGCTCAAACTGTACACTGAGGAAAGAAGCGGATGCCAATTCTGCTTTTTGTTTTCAACCCAATCTTAAAAGAATTCCCATCATCTACAGTAAAGTATTCGTCATTAGAAATCCATGCTTTTGCTGGTAGGATATTGGGCTTCATGATCATACGACTGGAACCAGTATCCATAAACCTAATGACTTTAATGAGTCAATCATATTTGTCTTGCTGAAAGATCTGGATCTGGATATATAGTCGTTGAATTGGAGTACGATCTAATTTCATACATGTTTGCTATAACATGTATACTGAATCATCACTGGTAGACATAGTTGGTTGTGACGATTCTTCTTCATCTGTTAATACAGAGATAGCAAGTTGTGTTTCACTATCCTCACTAGATTGCTCCTCTAGGGTTTCTTCAATATGACTTTAAGGATGTATAGGAAAAAGTTTTTCAAGTTTCTCTAAGAACTTGGCATCTTTCCTGGTTTCCTTAGGATAGTTATTTACTAAATGTTCCATGCTTCCACAGACAAAACATCGAGGCTTCTCCTTGCGTCGATGTGATGACTTCTTGAAAAACCTCATACGTTTATACTTGTTGCTCCTGTTCTTCAATTTGAAGTTTTGCTTCCAAGGCTTCTTGCCTTCCTTCCTGTGGAACTTCTTCCTTTTTCTCCTTTCATAATAGGCTTGAGATTGATGAGCTTTCCTGCTGCTATGACAATTACGAGTCTATTGATCTTTACATTTGATTTGGATATGAGGTTGTTTACATGCCTTCTTCAAAACTGGACCCCTTTTTAGGATATTCTTGAACAAAGTATGTTGATCACATAACTTGTCAAGAGAAGTTATAGCAAGCTGGTAGATTTCTCTAAGAGATATTGTCGACATTTTTCTTTGAAGAGAAGCTATGGTCCTTTAAAGTTCTGGTTGTATTTCATTTGGAAGGGATGAGATAAAAGTATAGCGAAGATTAACATCATTCCATCCATTCAAGAGATATTACCTTTCCGTCATACGCTTATAATGCTTTTGAAGATCTCTCTTATCAAGCAAACAACATTTCATCTTGAAATATTCTTAACAGATTTGTTTATCAATCAACTGGAAGTCACTAATAAATTCTTTATGAATTATGCCAAGTAGTGCTCCAGGTGTAGTAACTTGGATATACTGAAGTCGTTGATACTCACTAATACTTTGCTACCATTCTCGTAGAGTACCAGTAAATCTGGATGTAAATTCAGACAAAATATCCAAGAGAGGATGATTAGGTCTTGTCATTTGTAGATTAATCCCTGCACCGAACTCATGAAGTCTATCTCTCCATTTCTTTGGAGGTAGATCATGAAAAGTAAACCAAGGTCCTGAGGTAGGCTTGGTTGTCTGTGGCAGTGAAGCTAAATCCACAGGTACTGAACCATTCAAACCTAAACCTGTACCTCAAGAAACACCAGCCAAGACCCCTTCGATTCTCCTTCACTGTCTAATTACGCAACCCTTTTTGCTCTTCACTCTCGGCCTTTTACTCATCACCGGCCCTTTACACCAGCTCTTACTGCCGCACTGTGCTGCCTACTATTCTATGATGTGACAAATAAGGTTTAGGGGTTTATGGTTCACGCCCCTCTTAGTCAAATACTTTACGCCAGCACCACAGCTCTCTCTAGTTTCTCCAGCCACCAAGCCTTCACGCAACCACCAAGCCACCGGTTCTTCCCTCTCTTCATGCCTCCATTGTTCCTGTAGCTTGATGGCATGAATTAATAAGCTGGGTTGTTGCCAATTCTTCTGCGGCACCAAACGAATGCATGTTGTTCCCTTATGACTTATGAGCATGAAACGCCAACTCTGCATGCATTGCCATGCATTTAATGCATATGTTTTCTACCAATGGTTTTTTCCTTGCTGTGCTACGTTTTGGCTACTCTCCTCCCCACTTAATTCACATTGTTGTTTATTTAATGGACTGCTGCATTTTATTGTCTTATTTCCTTCATCTATTGCCATTTTGTGCTTCATTTTTCTTGTCTTTTTTCCCCTTCTTACTCTATAAAGATAAGTGAGTATTGATCTTCAAAAAATAACTCAAACGTAGTACTTCCAACTCATTTTAATTTATTTGCTTCCAAATTATATCTAAAATCATATATGAATTAAATTGAGTATCTTAATAATTTTCATGTCATTAATCGCTAAACGTAAATGATTAAATATATCAACAGTTAAACACATATCAATTTCCACCACACTTAGCTTTTGACCGTCTTCAGGCAAAACATTAAAATTAAGCTCAAAGACCTCAAAACATTTACTCAATTCTCATATTGTCCAAGACAATATAATCATATGCAAAAATGAGTGACTTTCAAAAATTATAGTAAGATGTCAACATTCCAAGCTTTTACTCATGATCAATCAATATTGAATATCTTTAAAAACTGAGCAATCTAATGATAGACTCGGAAAATGTGTTTAACTAAAATATATCTATGGGTACACTCAACACCATTAATGATCATGACAATCCATAACTTTGCATATCATTTCATTTCTCCACCACTAATGTTCATATGCAAAATCACGAATTAAAGGACTTTTTAGGCTTGTAATGCAGGCAAAGGTAAGGTAAGATGTATTTGGGTCAAGTAGCATGAAAGTCAACAAAGCTAATGAAATAAAGCAACACTCATCAAACTGGGTACCGTTAACTATGGCGAATGCAACATTTATATTTCACAACCCCATTCAACTCTCATACATAAACTACTTGAAGAATAAACCAATCTAAAGGAATCACTCATACAATTTATGTCAACAATACATTGAAATCACAAGAGTGAACCTTCTAAGCCAACATCTACCTCATATTCAACATATTCAAATAACACATTAATTACAACTCTAGGAAGATGCATTAACTATAAACAACTTTTCAACACATATGCGATTCCTCCTTGATACATTTGTTTTAAACAAGTTTTTTCATTTTTTTCATTTTCTTTTCTTTCTTTCTTTTCCTTATAAAAATTAAAATAAGCTACATCAACACGGGAATTTCAATGATAAGACATATCAAAATATCCCAACATTAACGAACCACATATATGTACACCCCCACACTTACACTTTTGTACATCCACAAACTCACCAATCACAAATGTTCCACTAGCTTTATAGCTTGGGTAGGACATTTGGTTAAGTATAAAGCAT
>JANSVA010025907.1:0-14627 GCA_025504915.1 Erythroxylum reticulatum | reverse complement strand
ACCCCTGTTTGGGCCTTCTTTTTCATTGGACCCTTCTTCTTTTGCTTGCCCTTACCCTTAGGCTTAGAAGAAGATGCCACATTAGCTTCTGGCCTATGAACCTTGATATTTAATATCTCCTTCGTACTCTGGGGGATATTCATCAGCTCACTCAACGTGTAATCCTTACTGTTGAGCACATGGTTCAACTTAAACTGCTAAAAAGAAGAGTTTAAGCTATTGATAATCATAATCATCTACATGTCAGCATCCATATCTGCCCCAAGCATCTTAGCCTCAGTGATCGAAGAGATTACCTTAAGCATGTAATCCCGTACCCGTTCACCAGGTTTTTTCCTGAGATTGTGAAAGGTTTGGATAACTTTCACCCTTGCAGACCTGATCCTCACACACTAAACATCTCATATAGGTGATGGACCATTGCACTAGCAGTTTTTATGCAAGCAATTTGCTTTTGCAACATGCCGCTAACAGAGGCTAGAATATAACACGTAGTAGTCTTATCAACATTATGTCATCACTCATGTTGTTGAAATCTCTGCTCGGAGGTATAGGCTCATTTTCAGTTAATACCCTTAAAATTCGTTCATATTAAAGTACAATGTCTAGGTTACGTCTCCATTTATTAAAATTATCCCCATTTTTCAATTTGTTATTTATCAAGAGCAAAGTAAGTGGATTCATTTTGTGGTGATTATGTCTAAAAATATAAATTATTAAAGAGTAAGCAAATTAATCAACAATATTGTAACTTTGTATAAAATCATAATGCATATATGCATGTGGATAGATTTAACAAAACTTTAAAAAAATATTTATACGACTGTTATTTTTCTTATCTATAATAGACTATGTGACGGTGGGCCATCTTATCTATTAAAAGAAAAACTGGGACTCTCCCACTCAAAAGGCTACCAACAAGTGTCATAATTTGGTACATACTTATACCAACAGAGCAACGGTGGGCAGGTTATTGATAAAATATGTTGAGTGTGTAACAATTTGATTCATCCGCTAAAGGTACTTACAAACCATGCCTCGGTGGGAGGTCACATTTGCTACCAATGAGTGGGCTTATTCTTAAGGAAACCCAAATCATGCAAGATCTAGGATTCATACCCTCCAGTAGGGAGTAATAGTTCACCGCATATAAATGGGTCATCATATGGAAACCGTGGACTCTCACGTGCACATCCTCTCCCACTCAATCTTGTTATGGTTTAATTTTTAATAAATGCCATCTTGTCTAGATGCAATTTATTATTCATCCTATATTGTTTCATTATATATCTCATACATAATGAATGCATGGCAAACCCTAGGGTTGGCAATTTTCTAAATGACATACAATTATGTAATATCCATATTATTTGCATCCATTCATCTATTCATCTCATGAACTAATAAATCACTTTTGATTGTCCATCTTAGAACATAAAAATGATTACATGGTTTTCATGCCCAAAACAATCTTCTTGGACTTGGATCTTTCGCTTTGAACTCTTCGCTCACATGACTTGGCCTATTTGGTAAAAATTATGTAATGAAATTTTATAAAACTGAATTTTGCCACTTTGAAAACAAAAATTCCAGCACTAGATTTTCATAAAAACCGAAAATTGTTCCATTAAAACAAAAAACCAGCATTTTGTTTTTTTTATCAAAACTGAAACTTGATTCATTGAAAAAAATTCATCACTAGTTTTTACATAAAAACCAAAACTTAATTCATTGAAACAAAATTACAGCATTTTGGTTTTTGCAAAACTTAAACTATGCCAATACATAACAAAAGGATACACTGAAACCATTACCTCTTCATTTTTTTTAACCCGTGGCTACTTCACTTCATCATTACATTAATTTGTATATTACAAAATCAAAGTAAACAGAAAAATGAAGCCAAGGAGGAAACATGGTAATGATAGACCACCCTCCTTGTTACAACCCAAATGAAGAAATCTTACATGGTAAATAAAAATTCTATGGACAACCAAAAGAGAAAACATACACCATACATATTTCTACCAAATAAAAATATCCAACATGCAAAAAGTAATTGCCAACCTATGCATCATATATAGGAACTGAAATAATGCATAATAAAAATGGCTCTGATACCAATTGTTAGATCAAAAAAATAAAGCATTCAAGATTTGGCTAAAATAGTAGATTTTAAAACTTGTTTAGAAATCAAAACACAGTGGAAACAACATAACCAAATCAACACGCCAAGCTATACATGATATGGTATATGGAAAATAATTATCATAAGAACAAGATGGAGATTATATTACCAACTCCTTTGCTACATCTTTAACTCCTCGCTACGCCTTAACTCCTCGTTGTGCTATCCTATTCTCGACAATATATCCTCTCCTAAGTGATGTATCCTCTTCTCGTTATTATATCCTCTTCTCGATATTATATCCTGGATCAATCCAATCTACCACTTGTTCTTCTTGGATAACTTTGTTAACAAGATCCTTTGGTGGGAAAGGAGAAGAAAAATTTGGAGGAGATTTTTCTTAGAAGAAAGAAGCCAAAGATGAGACTTTAACTAGAGCACATTTATGGGTGATATCCGAGTCCGTGCACCGCGAGAGTGACATACTAGAGCACTAAATCAGTCAAAACTCAGTGCAAAATTTTTTTTTGAAACCACAAACATAATATGCTGAAATCGATAATCAATTAGGGCCCACTTATTTAGTAAACTTTTTCAATCATAACATTACAATCAATAAAAATTTTAATAGCCATTTGGGCCTTTTCACAAAAACAAAACACTTTAGTTATGAAGTCTTTACATTACAACATAGATCATATATACATTTTTACAAAACCTGCAGAATATATAATTTGATACAAAAGTTGCAGAATATACAATTCCATACAACAAGAAAGAAATACGATATAGACGCAAACTGATCTCGACCTCTATCCCTTATTTGTATGCTGTAGGGATACTCCCATTTGCCTAATGGGGTATTTTTCTGATCCTAAAAATATTTTCAAATTTTGGGTGAGTTTTGCGAACTCAATGAGTGACCATCATTAATGACTCACCCAGTCACGTAACACATAAATCACATTCACATCATTTCATATTTCACATTCAATACAATTTAATCATTCATATTATGCTTATGCAGTATGAATGAGACCCACTTTCCATTTATTACTTTGTTGTAACCGAGTGCCTAAACTGTATCGTATCTATTGTGAATATCAGGCTCATTAAACGTTGAGCCTAAGGCTCTGAGTCACTTTTTGAGCTCGAGGCTCTTTTCATACTTTGAGCTTTAAGCTCTGAATCACTTTTTGAGCTCGAGGCTCTTTTCACACTTTGAGAGATTTAAGCTCTAATCGGTGGCTACTCTGGTCACAACTCCCATTATTTGATCATGAATTCATATATGGAATGTATCTCTCATTTTCAATCAATCATATTATAAAACATTTAGTTCGTCACATTCATATGCGAGTAAACTTTGAGAGAGATAAAGACAAGTACGTGAACTTATCTTTCAAGGTTAATAAAGCTTAACTTTAAAGCTTGGACACCTGTCTATTTCTTAACCACTTATCCACTTCCATTTATTAAGACTCACTTAAGTATGATTTATACTTAAGTTTATGACTTAATAAAACTACTAAAATCACAAGTCATAACCCATTAAATCACTTCCAGATTTTTCTATAAAAACATCATTTTGAGGCAACTTTGTATGTTCTTTCTAACCCCGATACTGAAGTCATTTTGCAACACTTTCTTCTAAAAACATGATTCCCTATGTCTTATGTTTCCATTGACACCAAAATCATCCAATTTGGTTCAGTGATTTGAAAGATATACTTCAAACATTTTTGGACTGCTTTTGTCCAAAATAGTATACTATGTACAACTTCCATCTAGAATTTAAACATCTTAGAGACTGGTTCAAAATTCGAAACCTGCAGATTATTTGTATCCCTATGTCTCTATTTTACTCCAAACTAAAAATCATCTCATTTGAAATCTTACAGATCCATATATAATTAAAATACCAAAGTATGTTCACTAAACAACCCCAGTTCACCATTCCAACCGATTCCCTCACTTTGGTTCATTCAATCTTTTTTAGAATCAATTCAGAATGCTACCAATTTGTGTGGGGAGGTAGAAAACTGGCATAGGAATCGAATGGTTCAAGATTCAAGTCATTTGAATTTCTAGAGACGAAGTTATGGCCAAAGAGTTAAGGATGTTCACATTAGTCCACTTCAGCAAGCATTCAATGTCACGATCGTGCATAAGCACAATCGTGAGATTCGAGTTGGATCAGAAAAGTCACGATAGTGCTTATGCACGACCGTGCTTTTCTAGACTTCTCCAAAAAGTCACGATCATGCTTCTCTTTTTCTTCTCTAAATTCAAGTATTGTAGAGTCTCTTCTTCTCCAAAACAAACCTTCGGGTCAAAGTTTCATGGAAATTTTGACAAGGAAAAAGAAGGATTTATGCAAAAGAATCTTCTAAAAAGTTGTTCCTTTATGTCTTAAGTTTCAAATTAAACCAATTTCATGCAATTCAGTTCCATATTCTGAAAGTTATGCTAAAAACACTTAAGACTATTCTAAACAATGACAGAATCCACAAACTCAACTTCGAGCTAAGGTTTGAAACTCTTAGAGACAGAATTCAATTTCTATTCCTCATAAAAAATATATCCATACGTCTTTAGTTTAATATGAACTTAAATTCATACTATTTGGATGTCTATAGGCCAAGATATGGCAAAAATATAGATGTATATTTAGTGGAAACACTGCATCTGTATAGCACACTTCAACATCATCTTCATCTCAATTCATCTCTTTTGCTTATTCTATCACTTCTAGCTTATTGATAATGCATTTCATTACTCCATACACTTTTTAAACAAAATAAAATCAAACTAATACTCCAAATCTTAAAAATCCGAAACCCATATTCACTACCTCTCTCTACTGCAATTTTTTCCTATGTCTTTATCTTCATTTTCTGTATCTTCCCACTAATCTTTCCATTCCTAATTCATATATTCGGTCTTTCTATACCCATGACAACCTCTAAACATATCAAATGTAAACTTATATAATAGTTGATCAAAACCAAAACTTCTCACATGCTTTCTCTCATTACTGTGTTTTCATCTTTCTCTTACTACTTTGTTTTCATAACTTTTGTTTTCAACTTCATCATTTTCAACAGCACTCACATTATATCCTACAATTTCCATTTTAATCACCAGAAACTTTTCCTTAGCTCTAAACCCATTTAATATCACTTATTCACGTCCAGCTTTGTTAACACTTCTTTTTTTCATACACGTACAGTATACGACAAAAGACAAAGCAACATAAATGGTCCATATTTTTCTGCAATTTGCTAGCTCACTAATCTATCATCTAACCCATTCCTCAAGTTATATTTCCCCGAAACTTAACTGCCATACTTCTCATACAGTGGACAACCCTCGACATTAAGCCTACAAAGTCACCGTCGGTGCATTTTCATTATAAATCCAAAAGTCACCATCATGTTTATGCACGAGGTGCAATCCTTCTTTTTCATTTTCACCGAATCTCATACATTAAACCTCCATAACTTTTGATCTAGAACTCTAAAAATTGTAAACTTTATATCAATGGAAAGCTAAAAGAAATATCCACAACTAGATCAATATAGTTTAATCCAAGAAGTTTCACAATGGTGCTAACCTTTCTAGCTTCTCTTCTTCATTCCACTTACATAAATTTTTATCAATCACTATCCAAAAAAATCCATTTAATTCAGCTGTAGACCATTCTAAATTCTCAATCCACCATCTAAAATTATTTAACATCGAATCCACTAATTTTCAACTAATCCCATGACAATTCAGTTATACCCGGAATGTCAATGAGTGCATGTACAATTATTTTCATATCTACAAAAGTTCAAATCCACATGCATCTATGCTGACATTTTGCTAAGCATGAGATGCAAATTGTTTTTCTAACTCTCACATTGTTATTTTCTCCATTATTGAAATATAGGTTCTAACCCTTAATATGGGGACGGGATGTTACATTTCTCCCCCTCTTAATAAATTTCGTACCCGAAATTGATATCTGATTGATCAAGGAGGTAAGGGTATTATTTCCTCATATGCTCCTCCATTTCTCATATAACTTCATCACTTGAAAATTAATTTCTTTTCTAATTGACCATGATCAATGTAATTAATCCTTCCTCTAATCAATTCTTCAAGTATCACATTATCTTAAAAATTTCCTCAATACAATTCAGGTTACTCAAAATTGTCACTTCATATGCTGACAATACCTCTTTGTCAGATCACACTAATATTTCATCTCTCACTTAGTATTTCACATCTCTTTATTGCTAATACACTTAACTCTTAAGTTTGTCTCACTATATTCCATATCTTTGAGGTGATCCACCAAAATTCATTCACCTTTCATAAGTTACTTTATTCTTATTACAGATCCATTTTACTCACTAACAGTATCTCAATTTTATCATGGCTTTTGACCATTTTTAGGCCTTCTTTATTTCAATGTAAGGGTGAACGACTCTTCTTCTTTTTTTGTCGTATGACACCTCATACAATATTCTAATGGTATCACAATGATAACAATTGTTATACCTACAGTCAATTTGAACTATATTTAATCTCATATTCCTATGAACTTCAAAAATATAAGCTTTACACCTGTCTCCAACAGTCACGACTATTTGTAACTTAAACATATGATCACTTTGTTCGAAATTCTTAGCCATCAAATGCTCTTTCGATGTATTCTTACTTGGACATAAGGCTTCGATTGTTCTTTATGTTTTCTCTAACAGTATCCTTATCAGGTATACATACTTCTTAATTCAATCATAAAATATCATTAACTTGAAAGTTTGATTCATTTTCAATTCCTTGATAAGATTCATGATTTCTAAATCTTCAATTGCGCTTTGCCAATCCTTTTATGCAAAACTGATTTTAAATTTCAATAGCTAATAACATTTCCTTTTGGCCCCTTTTTAGCTCGACATTCTACACTTTTTATCACACTAGATTTGATAACCTCAATATCTGAATTGTGTACACCATTATTTAATTTTCTGTTCAATGCATCAATTTACAACACTAGCTTTACTGGGAAATACTCAATTTGCACAATCCTTTGAACTCAATAATTACCTCAATCTTTAATGATCTATATATCCATATATATATATATATATCCAAAATGTTTCTGTACATATAATGTCTCCAAGCTTTCAAAGTAATTACTATTTCAGCAAGTTCTAAATCATATTCCGAATAATTCAATTCCTAAGACTTTAACTATCTCCACGTATATGAAATCACTTTATTATATTGCATTTGGATTTCATCCTAATCTTTAATAGGAAACCTTATTATGTACTCCATCTATGATCATAGTCATCAATTGATACAATTTTGCTTGGATCACTTTAATCTTCAATATCATAATACTATTGGGGTATTGTTAACTCCAATAGATATCACCCAAATTTGTCCATAATTAATTCTCGTACTTCCTTTAGTGACTAATTCCTCAATTAAGGTAATATTATCTCATGTCATTTTTAGTTTCCCAATTGACTTCTTTTCTCAAATAATTTTCTCCATTCATTCAAATTCCTCTTAGTTCACATTGACTTATTCAAATGCCTATTCATTCGTATTAGTTTCTCCACACATTTCAATTTATTTGAAAACTTCACTTTCTGTGTTGGTAACACATTCCTTAAATTGAATTTGTATCCCCTCAATTCCTGAATCCACTTGTGTAATTGGATACTTTACATCAAACCAAATGCATACACCCTCAGTAACATTTTCTACATCTTTATGCTTGAGTCTCCGTTAAGGTTAGGACTCCAATATCATTTTTGATTTATTTCTTCCTTAGTCATTCTTAAGAATACTACTTGGTCTACTTAATTTAATCCGGTGAAATTCTTCTCTGAAAGAAGATTTCTTATTCCCAACATCAATATTATTCGTGTCACTCTTGATAACAAACTAACTTAACTTTGGGGGCTTTCACTCACCTCTTTCTCATTCTTACCTAAAATCCTATCTTATAATCATTTCTAACTTTCTCCGTACTACACATCATTTATCTCTTGTAAAGTCAATTTTGTCTATTTCTTCTCCCATATATATATATATATCCTCATCCAATTCAAAATTTTTGATGCATAATCATTATGAATTTCTGTTCTTAATTCCCCCAATATATTCTTATACTGAATTATAAACTCTTATCAAGATACTCATATAACCATTTCGGTTCCAAATTCATCCTCTTATGATCATAATAAATTTATGATTTCATTACATTCTGCTTGTACACTTTAGTCTCCTCATTTCTACTCATATCCTTATTTTCCTCAATCAATCTACGGCAATATACCTATTTACACCTATATCACATTCAAGGGTACATACACAATTGTGGTGAACCTTTATCTATTATATAGAACCAGATAATATCTCTCATTTCAAAAAATTCATTACCTTTATTTCCTCGCATTCTGTCAGATCATCATTTTTCTCAGTATTTTTAACAGTTCAAACTCCTAAAAAATGCTCATGCATGTGACTCATACTAGGGATCAGTTACTGTTGTCTGCTATGACATGACTAAAATGCATGTAACTTGACATGTATTTCAGAAAATACCCATATAAGATAGTAATTCTGGGCTCTGATACCACATATATAACACCCCACTCTCGCAAGACACGTACCTGACATCTATAGGTGATATCCGAGTCCGTGCCCCACGAGAGTGGCATATTAGAGCACTAAATCAGTCAAAACTAAGTGCAAAGATTTTTTTGAAACCACAAACATAATATGCTGAAATCGATAATCAATTCAGGCCCACTTATTTAGTAAACTTTTTCAATCATAACAATACAATAACATAATTTTCAATAGTCATTTGGGCCCTTTCACAAAAATAAAACACTTTAGTCATGAAATCTTTACATTACAACATAAATCATATACACATTTTTACAAAACCTTCCTAATATATAATTTGATACAAAAGTTGCGGAATATACAATTCATACAAAAAGAAAGAAATACAATGTAGATACAAACTGATCTCAACCTCTATCCCTCACTTGTATAATGTAAGGATACTCCTATTTGCCTAACGGGGTATTCTTCTGATCTTGAAAAATATTTGTCAATTTTGGGTGAGTTTTACAAACTCAATAAGTGACCATCATCGATGGCTCACCCAGTCACGTAACATATAAATCACATTCACATCATTTCACATTTCACATTCAATACAATTTAATCATTCATATTATGCATATGCAGTGTGCATGAGACCCACTTTTCATTTATTACTTTGTTGTGACTGAGTGCCTAAACTGTCTCGTATCTATTGTGGATATCGAGCTCATTAAACGTTGAGCCTGAGGCTCTAAATTACTTTTTGAGCTCGAGGTTCTTTTCATACTTTGAGCTTTAAGCTCTGATTAGTGGCCACTCTGGTCATAACTCCTATTATTTGATCAAGCATTCATGTATGGAATGTATCTCACATTTCAATCAATCATATGACGAAACGTTTAGTTCGTCATATTCACATGCAAGTAGCACTTCAATATCTCATCCACATTTCACAATCATCGGACCTTCTGTCCGGAATTCATCACAATCAATCACATTCATATGAGCATTCAGTAGTCAATCAATACAAAAATTCAAACAAAACAATCAATGAAATGAGACCATTTAGATTTACTCATAGTACACTCTAGATTAGCATTAGCTTCCAAATTTTGGAAACACCTGAATGCAGACATTTAACTTGCACAATCCATTTATGCAAGACATACGTTGCACAGACATTAATAATGGCACAATTATAAGTATTTATTCATGCACAACTGTGTATATGGACTATGTACAATGCATGCTCAATGACAATCCCGGGTACTTTACTAACTTCATAACTTAATCACTCATCATTTCTTTAAATCACAACCTCCATCCTTTGGTAATTTGATATCAAAACTCATCCACTAATTTTCCAATATATATCCATATGTGACTAATGAAGAGGAAAAACATAGTCTTTATACATATGTGTGTGTGTGTGTGTGTGTGTGTGTGTGTGTGTGTGTGTGTGTGTTTGTGTATCAATATCAACTTTCTGCTTAAATCTCAATATTTCTTCTTCACTCCTATTTCATTTCAGCTCACATATCACAACCCAATCAAAAAATATATATCATTTGTCATAATTATCAAAACCAAAAACACTCCTGCATATTCATCACGCTTTCTGTATTTCTTCACTTTCATTTTTCTGCATTTTCAAGTTTTATATTTTCTTCATTTCTTCCTCTATCACTTTAATCTTTCTTTCTCATCTCTAGACATCACCATACACCTATCTCTTAACTCTAAATTCATTTTTAATCATCTCTAAAACACTCCAAAACTTACGTAGATATATATGTATGAACAGTAAAAACATCAATATGAATAGAGCCTTCACATATCCATTTCTCCAAAAAAATTTCTGCATTAATCTCCTACCCATTTTAGTTCATCTTTCAACTTCAAAAGCCATTTCTACAACCTCTTATAACATTTTATTCATCAATATGAAAGAAATCAACATGTACGGCACACTCAAAATCTCCTCACTTATATTCCAGCAAATATGAATATCACTGTTCTTAACCATTTCGCAGTGAGTTAACAATGCATGCTTTAGTTCATACAAAAATACATAATCATAACAAGCTTACTTGTTTGAATCTCTTACATTTGCAAAAATCGCGTAACCCTAATCCCTCATGCAACCATGTACATCAATTTGAAAGTTGATAGGGAGGGTTCGGTTTTTCTTAGGATAGAAGAAAGAAATAACAAAGAGGAAGTGTTATTGGGTAAAAGAAAACAAGATTTTTTCTCTGTTGGAGATTTGATGAAAAACTCTATGTTGAAGATTAACTGGAGAAAGAAGCTTTGAGAGAGTAAAGACAAGTACAATAATTTGTCTTTCAAGGTTAATAAAGCTTAACTTTAAAGCTTGGACACTTATCCATTTCTTAACCACTTATCCACTTCCCTTTATTAAGACTCACTTAAGTTTATGACTTAATAAAACCACTAAAATCACAAGTCATAACCCATTAAATCACTTCCAGATTTTTCCATAAAAGCATCATTTTGGGTCAACTTTGTATGTTCTTTTTGACTCTGATACTAAAGTCATTTTACAACACTTTCTTCTAGAAACATGTTTCCCTATTTCTTATGTTTCCATTGACACCAAAATCATCCAATTTGGTTCGGTGATTTGAAAATTATCTTCAAACATTTTTGGACTGCTCTTGTCCAAAACAGGATACTATGTACAACTTCCATCTAGAATTTAAACATCTTATAGAATGATTCAAAATTTGACATCTACAGATGATTTGTAGCCCTATGTCTCTAGTTTAATCAAAATTAAAAATCATCTACAAATCCATATATAATTAAAATATCAAAATATGTTCAATAGAATAACATCAGTTCACTATTCCAAGCTATTCCCTCACTTTCGTTCATTCAATCTTTTTCAAATCAATTCAGAATGCTACCAATTTTTTGTGGGGAGGTATAACAGTTACATAGAAATCCAATGGTTTAAGAATCAAGTCATTTGAGTGTCTAGAGAAGAAGTTATGGCCAAAAGAGTGAAGGATGTTCACATCAGTCCACTTCAGCAAGCGTTCAATGTCACGATCATGCATAAGAACAATCGTGAGATTCAAGTTGGATTAGAAAAGATCATGCTTTTCTAGACTTCTCCAAAAAGTCACGATCGTGCAGAAGCATGATCGTGCAACCCTTCTTTTTCTTCTCTAAATTCAAGTACTGTAGAGTCTTTTCTTCTCCAAAACAAACCTTTAGGTCAAACTTTCATGGTAATTTTGACAAGGAAAAAGTAGGGTTTATGCAAAACATTCTTCTAAACAGTTGTTCCTTTATGTCCTAAGTTTCAAATTAATCCAATGTCATGCAATTTGGTTCAATATTATGAAATTTATGCTAAAATCACTTCAGACTATTCCAAACAACGACAGAATCTACAAACTCAACTTCGAGCTAAATTTTGAAACTCTTAGAGATAGAATTCAATTTTAATTCCTTCATGAAAAATATAGCCATACGTATTAATTTAATATGAACTTAAAATCATCCCATTTGGATGTCTATAGACCAAGATATGAAAAAAAATACAGATGCATGTTTGGTGGAAATACTGCATCTGTACATGTCCAACACACTTCAACTTCATCTTTATCTCAATTCATCTCTTTTGCTTACTCTATCACTTCTAGCTTATTGATAATGCATTTCATTACTACATACACTTTTTAAACAAAACAAAATCAAACTAATACTCTAAAACTTAAAAATCTGAAACCCATATTCACTACCTCTCTCTACTGTAATTTTTTTTGTCTTTATCTTCATTTTCTGTATCTTTCCACTAATCTTTCCATTCCTAATTCATATATTCAATTTTTCTATACCCATGACAACTTCTAAACATATCAAATGCAAACTTATATAATAGTTGATCAAAACCGAAACTTCTCACATGCTTTCTCTCACTACTGTGTTTTTATCTTTCTCTCACTACTCTATTTTCATAACTCTTGTTTTCAACTTCATCATTTTCAATAGCACTCACATTATATCCTACACTTTCCATTTTAATCACCAGAAACTTTTCCTTAGCTCTAAGCTCATTTAACATCACTTATTCACGTCCACCTCTGTTATCAGTTCATTTTTTTTCATGCACGTACAGTACACGACAAAACACAAAGCAACATAAATGGTCCATATTTTTCTGCAATTTGCTAGCTCACTAATCTTTCATCTAACCCATTCCTCAAGTTATATTTCCCCAAAACTTAACTGCCATATTTTTTATGTAGTGGACAGCCCTCGACATTAAGCCTCCAAAGTAACCATCATGCTTATGCACGACGGTGCATTTTCATTATAAATTCAAAAGTCACTGTCATGCTTATGCATGACGGTGCATTTTCATTATAAATTTAAAAGTCACCGTTGCGCTTATGCACTACGGTGCATTTCCACTTTGACTTCCAAAAGTCACCGTCTTGCTTATGCACGACAGTGCATTTCTTCTTTTTCATTTTCACCGAATCTCATACATCAAACCTCTATAACTTTTGATCCAAAACTTCAAAAATTGTAAACTTTATATCAATGTAAAGCTAAAAGAAAGATCTACAACTTTTATGTAGACAATTTTATCAAAATCAGCCTAGATCAATACAATTTAATCCAGGAAATTTCACAATAGTGCTAACCTTTATAGCTTCTCTTCTTCATTCCACTTACGTATATTTTTATCAATCACTATCCAACAAAATCCATTTAATTCAGTTGTAGACCATTTTAAATTCTCAATCCACCATCTAAAATTATTTAACATCAAATCTACTAATTTTCAACTAATCCCATGACAATTCAATTATACCCAGAATGTCAATGACTGCATGTACAATTATTTTCATGTGTGTAAAAATTCAAATCCACATGCATGTATGTTGACATTTTGTTAAGAAGGAGATGCAAAAAAAATTTCTAACTCTCACATTGCTATTTTCTCTATTATTGAAATCTGGGTTCTAACCTTTAATATGGGGACAGGATGTTACATAGATAATTCAAGCTCCAATAAGCCCATAATTAATTTAATCCCATTATAATTAATTCTAGCTTATTAACTAAATGTCATTCCACTAAAGACAATTAATTGAACTTTTGAATTACTAAATATTATAAGAACACATATTTCAAATAAGATGTCCAATTGCAAACCATATTATGAACTTTATTATAGCCATCCGCACAACCAAAGGTAAAATTAATGTTTTGCCCTTATATTGGTTTTTCCTTCTAAATCTCTCGTTTTACTCTATATGATGATTAACACAAAAGATCTCATCTTAGTTTTAAGACTTGATAGGTAGTCGTCCATCAAACTCTTGGCACCAGTTTAATCACCAACCTCCATAAAACATCTGGAAGTGATGATATCACTATAAACTCTTTATTTCAGTTAATGTTCTCTGATACATGTTTCAATTAATAATTCCAACATGCAAACAGTGGATTACTACTCTGTAAAAATCCATTCCGACCATATCAAGAATTATAATGAAACACATATGAGTTGACCACTCATTAAGATTGTGGTCCATAATAAGCAAATGTTAAAATGTATGTTTTAAGACTAAAGTAACGGCCTACTTTATTTTTGAAAACATACTTCATTCCAGATTCATTTAATAGTGTCATTATCGATAGTCGACTACTATCATGATATGAAACTCATCATTCAATTAAAGTAAATTCCTTTACTTATATAGAGATAAATCGCAACACTATAGTCTAAACCATAATCAAGCGACCAACTTGATTATTCATTCGTGAATCAATTAATTTAGATTCTAATAATATACATGTTTCCCATATATCTTCATGTATATATATATAT
>JANSVA010025855.1:0-14629 GCA_025504915.1 Erythroxylum reticulatum | reverse complement strand
TTTTGTTTTATTAATAATAAATATTTTCATTACAAAACTATAACTGAAGAAGATAAAGTTACATGTAAATACACTTGATTTCCAAGGCACTATATTTACATAACTTCAACATCTTATACATGTAAAGGTGCATATGGTTACATTATTTCTACTCTAGCCCACTTCTTTACCATTGTTGTTAGAGTTTTCTAAATTTGCTTTATGGTTGTCTTTTTGGTTGGTTCATTACATATTAGTTTTCTCGTCTTCATCATTTCAGGGTGTTTTGTTTTCTTTTATTACAACATTTGAAATAGCATTTGCATCCTAGCTCTCTGTGGTTCAACCCTAGCTTACCATTTACTACATTATTTGGTAGTTAGGAATTTATTATGTGGTTGTTAGAGACAGGTTGTTAGATGGTAATCAAAACTTTAGGATATCTAGGATCAATCATAAATTGAATCAACAAAATAAATAGAAACAAAAAAAGGATAAAATAATTCCCAAGTCTCAAACTTGATCAGACTTATGCTATTGGAAGCTTAATTCTTTACTTGTTTCGTTTTATTAGTTGTTTTAATCTCAATTATTTAATTTAATTCAAACCATTCTTTAGTACCTTAGATAAATTTCTATTCAAGTTTTTAGTTATCTATTAGTCCTTGTGGGAACAATACCTTTGGTACTGTAAGATACGATATGTATAATTGCGGTATTGAAAACTTTATAATATAAAACTTGTCATGAAGTTTTTCACACCGTTTCCAAGGGAATAATTTATTTTCTTATACAATTTGAATTCCTTTGATTTAATGATGTAATACTTTCTTTTTGTGACTCCAAGTACCTGAAAAAAATTTTAAAAAGAGAATTTTGTAATCAAAGTTAAAGACATATCAATTTTGGATATAAAAAAGCAAGAAAGAGAGATTTAAAGACCTAAATGCCAAAAAGAACTAGAAAGAATGATGGAGGAGGAAAGAATCCAAGGGGGACAACAAAGGACACTTATGGAGTTCATAAATTCAGGGTTCAATGCCAATTATCAAGGAATTCCATGACCACTACTGCAAGCAAATGCATTCGAGATAAAACTAACAATATTGAACATGCTGCAAACCAACTAGCAATTTTATGGTTTGGCCAATGAGGATCCCAATGCTCATCTAGCCAATTTCTTAGAAATTTGTGATACCTTTCAAAATAATGGGTTGTTAGAAGAGGCATCCAAGATGAGGTTTTTCCCCTTTACACTTAAGGATAGAGCTAAGGTGTGGTTTCATTCACTCAACCTAGTGAATGTCACAATATGTAAACAATTGGTACAGGCCTTTTTAGCTAAGAACTTCCCTTTAACAAAGATAACAAGGCTTATAAAGGAAATTACAATTTTTTTCCAAAACAAAAGGGAGTCTTTATATAAAGCACGGGAGCGATTTGATGAGTTTGTAACTATCTGCACCATAAATTGTTAAAGGAGTTTATCTTGCAATTTTTTTACAACGGAGTTAATCCAATCATGCAAGGTACCATTAATGCAGTAACTGGTGGCTCATTAATTAGAAAAATAGTTGGAGCAACACATGATCTATTAGAATAGATGGTGAACAATAGTTATCTTTAGGCATTGGAACAAAGTAGATAGCAATCAACCTTCTTGGATCCGAAAGGAATGATTGTTGTAGATTCAATGATAACATTCTGGGCTAAGATCACCAACCTAACCAAGCAATTGAATAGCCTAAAAACCACATCTTCCTCTCCACTTAAAGTAATTCAACATGGATACAAGCTATACAAATAACAAATCCATATCACAACTGATTGTTTTCTAGTAGAAAACAACATATAGCAGCTTAACTTTATGGGTGCACAATTTAGATAGGGAGGTAACAATCTTTATTAAAAAATGTACAATCCTAGATGGTAAAGCCACCCGAATTTCTTTTGGTCTAACAATGCATGGACTCAAGTGTGAACCTAAAGCCCATTTGGATTTTAATAAAATAAGTCCAATATACGGTTTTTAAAGAAGGACAAGTTTATGGATATGACGAATTCCTAGTTCATGAGTCTAGAAGGAAGATTCAAGCAAGTAGCAAAGAATCATGCCTCTTTTATTCATAATCTAGAGGTTTAAGTGAGCAAGTTACCCAATGCATTGTCTATACAAAGTGCGAGAATCCTTCGACACAATATGAAAGCAAATCTAAGGGAGCAATTTAAGGCTATCATACTTAAAAGTGGGAAAGAGATAGTAAAACCAACAGAACAACAAGCTGAACCTTACCTTGTAAAAGACAAAGAGAAGAACAAAAAGGATGAAAAGAAGAACGAGGACCCTCCCTATGTTCTTCCTCTTTCATAACCACTGAAAATACCATTCCCATAAAGACTTCAGAAGAAAAAATTGGATTCATAATTTTCAAAGTTCATGGAAAGGTTAAAGATGTTGCAAATTAATTTGTATTTTGTGGAAGCTTTGGAGAGCATACCTATGTATGTGAAATTTCTCAAAGACATCTTATCAAGCAAGTAGAATTAGGATGACAATCAAATGATTTCCATGACAAAAATCTATAACTCCATAATTACCAACCATATTCCTTTAAAGTTGAAAGATCTAGGGAGTTTTATATACCCTATATATTTGGTGATCTAGAATTTTCTAAATGCTTATGTAATTTAGGTGCAAGTATTAATATTATTCCTTTATCAATTTTTAGGAATTTGGTTAATGGATTAATCGATAAAAAACCATTTGGTGTGGTGTAGAATGTGCCTATAAAAGTGAACAAGTTATCATTCTTATGGATTTCATTATACTAGACTTTAAAAAGGATTGAAACTTTCCATTGATTCTTGGTAGAGCCCTTTTAAACACTAGAAGAGCTTTACTAGATGTCTAAGAAGGCATCCTCATCCTTCAAATTGTTGATGAATAAGTATAATCCAATATGAATAAGGTATTAAAGAATCTGAAGGAGGGCAACTCGCTTATGAGAATAGATGTAGTTGAATCTTTAAGAAAGCAAGAGAAGGAGCCAATTTTGGAAATTATTAATAAATTATTGGAAGTCACTTTAAGTACGGATAGTTTTTGTCATCCACAATACAAACTATTAGATTTAATTGAAGATTCAAGGAGTTTCGTTATTCCCCATGTTATTGGCAATTTGTTACAAGAAAGGACATTACTGAATTTATTTGGTTATCTTAATTTAATCAATTATTTCCTTCTATTATCTTGCAATTGGTAGCTTATCTACAGGCTACTGAACTACCATATAGAGAAATGAGTGGAAGCAAGCCTCTCATTATAGACCCAGGTTGAGGGTATAAGGTAGAGTACGTCAAGCTAATAACATTAAAGAAGTGCTACTTAGGAGGCAACCCAAGAATTAGAATAGATTTTATTTTTTCTTTTCATTTTATTTTTTTGATGCTTTGTTATTTTTAATTTTTATGATTATTTTGTAGGCAGTGAATTGATGGATCTTCATGGCATAGAGTGTCTTCAAATTCCATTGCCAACACCATCATCGCCTTAATTACCATAAGTATTCTTACTTTAAATTTGTATTTATTATTCCTTATTTTCTTTGTATTGTTTTGTTTCTTACATTTAGGACAATGAGTTTTTCAAGTGTGGGGATGAATCAATTGTGTGTGAAATTTGCATTTGTATTCTGTTAGTTTTTTATTAGGTTAGCATTATGTGAACATTTTATTGTATGATTTGTGCATTGTGTGAAAGTGCTAATGAAAATAATTGAATGGAATTATTTTAGCTTTGAACATGGTCATTTAAATTGTAAAGGCATAGTAACTTGTGAATTTTCTATTTTAAGTGTCTTTAGGATGAATATGTATGTTAATTAGGATATGAAACCTATTCTTTTACTTTATGACTTTTTTATTATACATTTATAATTATAGTCAACTGAATTGGTTAGCATTATTACTACCTATTTAAGGGAGTGATTGACTAAAAAGAAATATGATAGGCTACGAAGTTATGAAAAGAAAAAAACTATTCTACTACCCTTTTTTAAGAAAATTAGAGTAAGAACAGAGCTGGTAGTTAGTTCAGAGTTATCATATAGCTAAGTAGGTGGGTGCATTTATGATAAAATATTTGTCTTCGCGTAAAAAAAGCTAGAATGACACTCCAACTAAGCTTAATAAAAACCATAGCATAGTTAAGTAATCGACGGAAATTCATGATAAGGTGTTTTCCTTTGTGTCAAAAGACTAGGTTATCTATATTTAAAAAAAAAGTTATAATAAATAAAACCAACTATTATTTTACAAATAACAAGAATTTTCATGAAATGATACTTAGTGATAGTTTGCCTTTTTAATTGATTAATAACAATAAATGCATGCTTACAAGCATCATAGGAGTATAAATAGGGTGTTAATATTTTTATTAATATGTATATTCAAATCAAAGCATTTAAAAATGAAAGGAATAAGTTAGTATGTTGGCACTTTTGAGTGATTGATGATTGTGGTTAAGTTTAGTCCATAAGATTTTGTGCCATTATACCATTGTTGTATTGTTGCATCATTAAGTGTTTATGCATTTTGTTTGTAAGTTTTGCTTAAAAACGAGTAAAGGTATAAGTGCAGGGATGTTAATAGTTTTAGATTGTAGTATGTTTTTATAAGTATTTAAATGATTTTTTAAGTGTTTCTTAGATGATTATCATGTGTATAAGCATAGAATTGCGTTCTTGTCAATGTTTTTATATGTTCTATAAGTTTGAATAGTTTAGAGCAAGAATATAATCTTAATTTTATGTTTCAAGAAGTGTTTAATGTGTTTATGAGTATGGAAATAGAAAATATGAAGAATTTGAAGAATGAAACAATGCATGGCACTATTGTGCATTCGGGACAAATAATGATAGATAGCAAAGTCTAGTAAATTTTAACTTTTTCAGCTTACAAGGTTTTTTTGTACTTTTGATGTTTTGAAGCTATTTGGAACCAAATTAAGAAGGGAAACCCAAAAACCCCCTTGAAACCTCAAGACGTAGTTAAGAACAAGAAAAACACTGAAATAGGAGTAACCCCTATATCAAAAGAAGATCAAGAGGAGACATCAAGAGATCTTCAGAGAATTTTAGATTTCCAAATCAAAACTCAAACTAGTTTTTCTTTCTTTTCCCTTTATTTTTCTCATTATCTTGGATGTTTATTTGGATTTCTAAGATGTTCAACATAATTATGGGTTCCTAAATCCAAATTAGGGATTGTTTTTTAATTGTTTTGTTGAGCTTTATTCTTGATGAATTCAATACATTTATCAATGCTTTGTGATAAATGTTATGCTTATACTTGGCAATAAATCAAGAATCAAGTTATTTGTGTTAAGGTGCACAACAAGAGTTGGTAGCTTAATAGGCCTGCAATTATCATATTAATTAATAATTAAAAAGAGATCTTAATTGTAGAATTAATTATCCTTAGGATTGCTTCAATTCTAATTAAGTAGTTAGGAGTAGTTTTGTGAATCGAGAGATTACAATTCTATGACCGTCAAATTCAATTAGGGTTACTTCATTAGAATGAGAGAGAGGCTGATCCAAAATTTAGGATATCTAGGATGAAGAATAAATTGAATCAATAAGATAAAGGGAAAATAAAATAAGGATAAAATAATTCCTAAGTCTTAAACTTTGATCAAATTTATTTTATTGGCAGCTCAATTATGTTCCTGTTTCATTTTATTAGTTGTTTTAATTTCAATTTTTATTTTAATTCAAATCAATCTTTAGTTCTTTAAATAATGTTCTATTCAAATTGTTACGTGTCTATTAGTCTTCGTGGGGACAATATCTTTGATACTACAAGGTACGATCTATATACTTATAGTATTGAAAATTTTGTATTATAAAACTTGTCAACACTAGGCTTGTACACTTCTTAAATTACTTCTCTTATGCTTCCATATCAACTTGTAATCTCATTGATGGTGGGTGAATATTGGGATTATGATTTATAGTTGCAATGTTGCCTCCTTAACTATATTATGGTCCATTAGATTCAGTCTCACCACTAAATCCTTGTCTACCTGGCATTTAAGGCTTTACTGTATATTGACCATTACCTAAATTAAAGCAAGGAGGGGCCACAGGGACATCTTCTCTCTTATATGAAGGGACATATATTTTGTCCATAATAGAAGTATATGGAAGGTGACTACATTCTTCAACTTCCATTACATTAGAAGTAGGAAGTAGTAATTTAGATATGGTGCGTTACCCATAGACACTTCTCCAGCTCTCGAAATAACTATATGGCAATCATGCTCAAGGAAACTTCCCGAATGTCCTTACTGAGTAATTTTATCGTACCATTTATAGCTATTGTTGTTGATATGTCCTTCAAAGATTTGCTTTATTCCCTAACAAATTGTATCAAAGAGGTAGACAATTTGTCAACCTTCTTTATCAATCCTTTCAATGTGTTGGCCATAGGGGACATATTAGGCTTCAACTCAAGAACTTCATCTTTGTAAGAAACGTCATTCCTGTTATCTTTTGTAGGGAAGTTAACTAAAGACAAGGCTTCCTTCTTAAGATTTTGTACCATTTAAGACATAAAGCCTTCATTCCCTATGAATATAGGGACTTCTTCCTCTAAAGCTAGAGGCAAAGTGGTTTCTTTTTCCTTCTGTGTTCTTAGTATCATAGTCCCACTATGTAGGCAAAATTAATTAGTGTCAATTTAGAATATGAGCATGCTAAGGAGGAATTCTCCAAAATTTTGTACCTAACTTTTATCGACAATATAATTGGGCTATAAAAAACATAGAGAGCAATGTTCTAAGCTACCAAAATGTTAAAATATGTTGAAATGAAATCTAAAATGAAGAAAGAAATTGATTGTTAGAAAAAGGAATCATAAACTAAGTAAAAGAATTAGATGTAATAAAGGTTATTTTATAAAGTAAATAAATTTGGAAAAATAACAAAATGTAATTGGAAAGGGATGATTGATCTATCTAGAGAGATTTTGTTGTATTGTGTTGTCCTAGAGATTGTGTTGTCTAAAAAAATTGTTCTTCAATCTTCAAGTTCTAGTGATTTAACAGTCCTTTCAACCTTGAACAATTGTTTTCAATAACTACCTACTTCCATATAGTTATGCTAACTACTTACCACTATTCACATTTTAGAATTCTATAATTGTTTAACTTTCACCCCACATAATCGTTTCCTCATTAACTATCTTTTATCATTTTCTCGACTTCCACATTCTACTCAAGTAACTTCCTAAATTTGAATCCATTCTCCTATATTTTAGCTAACGACCCTCCTGCATTATTTTTTTAAAAAGCACCTGTCAATTATGTATTGACTTTCTAGAATTCTTGAATCCTATACTTTTCAGCTAACTTCTATATGTTTGAATTCTCTGGCCATATAAATTCTATGACTTCTAGTATTTGGGGCCCTTTCACTTTTGGGTCAAATAAGCTAAATTACTTAAGTTTGTCAATACAATGTCAAGTATATACCAGGTATAGATGTAAAAAAAATCACATATATTTTATTTGCACATATTTTTCTATAATACACACAAGAATTAAGTATGATTAATACATATTGATGCTACGAATACAACAGTTAATGGGTGTAAGGATCGTGATTGTTGGAATAATGGCAATTCTAATTGCACCAAGCACAACAATAATAAACTTAGAAATAAACAAGAAAACCAAAGCAATAACAATGAATGCCAAGTTTTAATATGGAAACTTGAGAATCGAGAGAAAAACCACATAAACAATGCACTAGAAAATTTCAAGAGTTAGTAGATGGTGATTATAAGGCACAAAAATTTCTTTCTATCACCTCTCATTAACCCTATAATAAGTGTGAATTACATCGTGTTTTAGGGCTTATTTTCATACATATTTAATTGTTAATTTAATCGTTTAGTATGTGTTTAGGTTAAATTTGTGTTAGTTTGTTAATTATTTATTTTTTAAGTGTTTTATGGGTTAGAATAAGTCTTTGAGCTTAATTATTATATTTTTGAGGTACCTTGATGTGTTTGTTAGTGTTTTAGGGTCAACGTCGAAGAATAAAGAAGTTTCGAAGACACTAGAGCCAAAACAACAAGCACTAGAGTCAGCTTACGATCATGGCCCATAAGCCATAATCATGACAGAAGCCCAAGGCATGGCCCATAATCATGGCCTTCTTGCCACGATCATGATAGAAGCCTAGAACATAGCCCACGATCGTGGTCTTTTTGTTATGATTGTGGCTTGCGTCAGGCAGATGTGCAGACACACAAAAATGTTCAGTTTCGAGGGATATTTCGAACCTTTCAGACCTTGAAAAAAACCCTAGGGCTGCTCAAAACACAAAAGGTATTTAATGAATAAGACAAAGAAGAGGAAGGAGCATTTGCATTAGCCACTTTCAAAGAAACCCTAGAGAGAATCATCGAGAGATAGAGAAAGAGAAGAAGGAAGAGAGAAATGGAGAAGAAGCCAACTCGATGTACTTCCTAAATTAGGAGTTTCTCGACATCGCTGCCTTCCGACTCCATTCAGATCATATTTCCTATTTATTTTCCATTTTTTGTTATATAGAATTAGGAATAACAGTATGATGATAGGATTTTTAAATTTTAAGATTTTTTAAACTCACCTTCGGGGGTTTTATCTTAGATTTAATGAAATTTGATTGTTTGTGTTTTTACTAGATTTATTTTGATTTAATTTCTACAATTGCATAATTTAGTGAAAACTGAGAGGGTGAATTGAGTGAAAAATAATTAAATTAGGCTAACAAGAGTTAGGTAATTTAATAGAACTATAATTAAATCAAATCGATAAATTGCGCAAAGAGAGATCTTGCATAGGTTCCCGATAGTTTTGCACAACTTTAGATTTAATTAAGGTTTTAGATAGATTGTTAATTGAGAGATTGCAATTCCCATAATCTAATTATGGTTTATAAATTAGGGTTAATGGTTATAACTCAAGAGAGAGTATTTAACCCTAGGACTGTTTAGAACCAATAATCCAATAATTCATAATCGATTAAGTTAGCATTAAAGATCAGTAAAATTCCCCTTTCTCTCAATTGGTAGTTCCTTAAGATGATTCTTGAATGTGTGTTATGATTACTACATTGTTAATATTTCATGATTGATTTTTGAATTGAATTGCATTCTTGTTTTAATTTCGTTACATTTGAATTTCTACGATTTGTTTTGGCCTTAAATTTTAGGATTAGATTATCCCTCCTCATGGAATCGACACCTTAGCTGCTACATGAATGACCCGTGCACTTGTGGATTATCGAGGTTAATTAATTAAAACTTACACATATAAAAAAACTACGATTAAGTTTTTAGCGTCGTTACCGGGGAGGCAATTAGTTTAGTTCTATAGTTTAAGGCGTTTATTTAGTTTTTAATTTTTATTTTTGTTCTTACTTTCGATTTATGAAATCGTGCTCTTGTATGAACACAAGAGTCACGAGAAGTTCGAGTCATGTAGCTGAAGTTTGAAATTTAGACATCACTCAATTAGAGCGATCCACTAGGAAAGATCGGTGTGAAAAAGAACAGGAAATCATGGAAGCAACAATGGTCGAGGAATTTTAGTAAGATTTGAACTACAGAGCAAACCAAGGATGTCAACAATGGACCCTTATGGACTTTATAAGACTAGGGTTCAATGTGGCTAACCAAGGAGTAGCTAGGCCACCCGTACAAGCTGTATCATTTAAAATCAAACTAGCTTTCCTAAACATGCTTCAATAAAACGTACAGTTTTATGGACTAATGAATGAAGATCCTAACACACATGTAGTGAACTTTCTTGAAACATGTGATACCTTTCAGTACCGTCAGATGTCGAAAGATGTAGTCAGAATTAGGATTTTTCCCTTTTACCCTTAGAGATAAAGAAAAGGCTCAGTATCATTCCCTCAACCCAGCTAATGTCACAACTTAGTATCAGCTAGTTCGTGCCTTTTTAGATAAGTATTTTCCCTTGACCAAGACAACAAAGATCATTAAGGAGATTACTAACTTCTAGCAAAGTGACGGGGAATCGATCTATGAAACGTGGGAACGATATAAGGATTTACAACAGAAATGCCCACAACATAACTTGCCTAAGGAATTCTTGTTGCAAACATTCTATAACGGAGTAACCCCACATATGAGAGGCATAATTGACATAGCTTCAGGAGGATTATTGATGAGAAAGATAGTAGATGAAGCTAAAGATCTGATAAAGGACATGACGAGTAATAGTTGCCTATAAACGAACGAGCAGAGGAGAAAGACTACTACATTCTGAGAACAAAAAGGAATTGCAGTTTTTGATCAAATAATGAAAATGCAAGAAAAAATTGATAGCTTGACTCAATAGCTGAACAACATGAAGGCTTCGTCCTCAGCCTCGGTGAAAGCGATGCAACTTAAGTGTGAACTCTGTGGACAAATGGACCATAATACAGTGGACTATTTCTTGATGATGGAAAGCAATTTAGAGCAAGTGAATTATATGGGAGCTCAACATGGATGAGGAGGGGGAAACAATCCCTACTCCAACACTTACAACCCTGGGTGGAAGAATCACCCTAACTTCTTGTGGACAAACAATACTAGAGGATAGTTCATACCTCAAGGACAGTCAGGCTTCCAACAAGACAAACAAAGCTCAATGGAATCCAAGTTAAGATTTTAGATAAAATTGGAGGCATGAAGGATACACATAGGAGGCTTGAAAGCAACTTTAAGTAAGTCACTAAGAACCACACCTCTTCAATACACAATCTAAAGGTCCAAGTAGTCCACCTAGTGGAGGCCATTTCTACTTGAAATGCAGGAACCCTTCCAAGAAATACCGAGTCTAACCTAAAGGAATGGACCATGGACATTACTCAGACCTAGGAAAAGAAGCTCGAACATGCAAAGGAAGACAAAACCAAGGGAGAAGGACAAGTAATTATGGAATAAGCTCATAATTTTGCAATTTGAGGAACCTCGACCTGAATTTTTGTACCCTATTCTAGCTCAGCAGAAGTCAATTGCAAGTAAGGCAATACAAAATTTTAGAGAGATTGAATTAAAGGTTGAATATGTAATGGAATATCTATAACCAAAGCTCATACTAAAGGAATCAAACAAGAAGAAGATTAAGGAGTGCATAGTAGAAGAAAACCCTAATATAGCACAGAAGAAAGAGGATTGATCGTGGATTTCCGATATGTGTATGTTCTAATTAACAACCTCGATAATTTGCAAGTAGACGAGTCATTCGTGTAGTACCTAAGGTGTCGATCCTATGAGGAGGGATAATCTAATCCTAAAATCTAAGGCCAAAACAATTCACAGTAATTTAAAATGTAACAAAACAAAGGCAAGAATTTAATTCAATCACACAACTCAATTCTAAGAATCCATTACGAAAATATTAACAAAATAGAAATTTCAACACACACTCAAAAATCAACTTAAAGGAACTTTTAATTGAGAGAAAGGGGAAATTTTACCTATCTTTAACGTTAACCTAATCAATTATGAATTATTGAATTATTAGTCCTAGATGATCCTAAGGTTGATTATTTTCTCTCGAGTTATAACCATTAACCCTATATTATACACCTTAATCATATTATGGAAATTTGCAATTTCTCAATGAATAATCTATCCAAAACCCTAATTAGATTTAAAGTTGTCCAAAAAACTATCAAGAACCTATGTGAGATCTCTCTTCACACAATTACTGATTTGATTAATTTCTCGTTCTTATAAAATCACCTAACTTTCGTTAGCCCAATTTAATTATTTTTTATTTGACTCAATCTCTCAGTCCATTACTGAATTATGCAATCATAGAAATCAGTCACAATAAATCCAATAAATATAAAACAATCAGATTTTATTAAATCAAAGATTTAAAAAAACCTAAAGTTAAGTATAGAATATCTCAACATCACAAATCCTATCATGAAACTACTATTCCCAATTCTATAAAATAATAAAAGTGAAAAATAATAGGAAATATGATCCTGGATGGAGACGAAAGGCAGCAGCATCGAGAAATTCCAAATCTGGGAAGTATGTCGATATCGCCTTTTTCTCCACTTCTCTCTTCCTTCTTCTCTTTCTCAATCTTTCAACAATCCTTAACTGGTTTTCTCTCAAAAGTGGCTGAAGCAAAAGCTCTTTCTCTTCTTTTTTCTTATTCTTTATATATCTTTTGTGTTCTGGGCAACCCTAGGAGTTTTCTAGGGAGTCCAAAAGGTTCAAAATTGCCTCAAAACTTCACATTTTTTAGTGTTTATATGTCTATCCGAAACAGGCCACAATTGTGGGCCACATCCGAGCCTTCTGTCATGATTATGGAAAGCAGGACACAATCATGGGTCATATCCTAGGCTTCTTTCACGGTCATGGCATATAGGCCACAATCATGGGCTGACTCTGGTGCTTTTATCATAATTGTGGTATCTTGTGTCATGACTTGAGTGTCTCGAAACTTCTCTGTTCTTTGATGTTGACCCTGAAACACTAACAAACACATCAAGGTATCTCAAAAACATAATAATTAAGCTCAAAGACTTGTACTAACTCATAAAAATACTTAAACATAAATGATTAATAAATAAAAACAAATCTAACCTAAACATATACTAAATGATTGAATTAACAATTAATTACATATCGAATTAAGCCCTAAACTATGATGCAATTCATACTTATCAACATCCCCACGCTTAAATATTTACTTGTCCTCAAGCAAACAAAACAATAAACCCGCAAAATCACACAACACACAATGCAATAATGAGAAGACGGCTTCAGCTTCATGAAATAAATTTAATTTTAAACACAATCATTAAAGTTATATCAAATCATTAACATGCAAAATTCGCATCTTGGGGCTTTGAACTAAATATAAATATTAATCCAAACTCAAGTGTTAAATTGTTTACCCTTTTCAATTGCACACACACATTAATAATTCTTTAGTTACTTAGACTCTGTAACTACTCCTAAGTATGTTTTCATGAAAAGTCAAGCTGTTACAAGTTCGGTAGGTTTTTATTCAAAAACACACATTTTTTATTTACTTTTTGTGAACATGGGCTTAGTCTTTTTACATGGAGGCAAACATTGGTGATGAGTGTCGATATGGTTACTCAACTAAGTTATGTTTTTTTATTAAGCTACTTGGTTGGAAAGTCATTATAGCATTTTGATGTGAAGGCACACATTTGTGATGGATGACGATCTAGTTACTCAGCTATATCACGGTCTCAACTGGTTACTAGCTCTATTCATAACCCAAAGGCTAATGGAAGAGTTATTTATTTTAAAATTAACAAACATGATTTTTGATTGGTTTTTTTATTTTATTGCCTATCTTGTTGCTTTGGCTATTCGTTTTTATGAAAAATACTAGCAAAGTTACTTAAGTCGAAAGGCCTCAAATTATGAATGAATGTGACAATTTAGAGGGTGACAAACTAACACTAATTCCTAATTAAGCTACATATTTAGCCATCCCAATTCACTAATTTTGCAAGCTAATGATTCTTCGCAACCTAATAGACTATGTTCAAAACTAAATCAATTCCAATCCATCTAAGCCCTTGACACATTCACACAATTCACAAAGTGCAACCTAATAACTATCATATAATATGCAAAATCACATTCAAAACAAAACACATAACCCTCCTCACACTTGAACAATACATTATCCTCAATGTGAGAAGGGGACAAACACACATATGTGGAAGAAAAAACATAAATTAAAGTAAAAAAACAAAAATAAAGACTACATTTAAAAATAAAGGGTTTAGAACAAATACTCATGGTGATATAGGCGGGGATGGTGTTAGAGATGGGAGTAGAATACCCTGAGCCTCGAAATAACGATGGATATAACGTATGTCTCGACTATAACATCATTGAGTTCGGGTCATCTCCTTCATCCTTTTGGAGATCTCTACAAGTGTATCTATAATTACCTTGGTGTTTGCGGAGATTATATCCAGTACTTTACTCCAGCTTCTTCTTCTTCCTCGGATTCCTAGCTGATTGATTACTCTTCTTATTGTTCTTAAGCACTTGAACTCGCTTGACCAGTCCTGCCATTAACGGGTGTCTTGGAACTAATATCCCAAACTTCCATATTATGGGATTTTAAGATTTCAGCTCGCCATAGATGATGATGGTTTATAAATTTAAGATGGTAGATTGTGCGCCCGTTACACTTAACTCTATAGTAATTAGCTATGGTCGAAACCAAGTAACCCATTCCTAAGTTATTGCTCCTCTTCTTTTGAGCAACAATAATTACGTTAAAGATATGGGTGGTTATGCAAATTGGGATGCTATGATCCATGCACCATAACATGAAAAGCTTTTTCGACTTATTAGTTTCCATTTTGTCAAAAATGGTTTGACACATGAATTTGTGCATCAATAAGTGTTCGTGGCTCTGGCAACACTTTCATAGTTTTTTAATATACTTTTGACTCTTAATTCTTGATTTTATGTTTAAATTAGTGCTTGAGTGTGTGCTTATATTTTATGCAATTTAATAGTAAAAATTGTTACAAATTGACATTAGTGCATTATAAATTTT
>JANSVA010025846.1:0-14630 GCA_025504915.1 Erythroxylum reticulatum | reverse complement strand
ATTTAGTTTAATCAAAACAATCCAAAACCCCACTCTTAACTAATTTAGTTTGCATTTTATGACAATTAGGCTAGCTTCGATCATTTGCTCTAGGTTCCGATTAAGTGAGACGACCTAGGGTTGCATTCTATATTACAATACTTGGAATTAAATTTTTAATTCTGTTTTGAAGGGAGTGATTCAAAGACTCAACCACACAATGCTCAGATAAGGAGAAAGGATAAACTAAGCTTGAACTGTATGAGTTCATATGAAGTTATTGAGAGCATAGGACCAATAACTTATGAGTTGTATTTTCAATAACGATGTCTCAAAATTATAATATGTGAAATGTGAATATGCTAAGAAATAATGATATGATCTGATATAAATGTATTGTTGGCTTACTAAGTGAAAAAAAGATTTGAGTAACCCGAACTATATTGAGGAAATAGTTAAGATAGGGGGATATCTAGAGAAATAATTATAGGATTGATTGATTTCATTGGATATGGTCAACTAGAAGAAATTATTTGATGTAATGAAGTTAAATAGGAAATAGAGGAGTATAGCAGGAAACAAACCCTTGCCTCCTTGATCAATTGGATAAGAATTTTGAGGATGAAATATTAAGGGGGAGAAATGTAACATCCATTCCCCATATTAAGAGTTAGAACCCAAAAGTATGGTACATGTGAGATCAATGAGAGATTAAGAAAAACCACATTTTCATGCTCATGCATATTGTTAGCATACACACATGTGAATTTGAATTTTTGCACATATTACAATGACTGTACATACACTCATTGGCATTGTCCAGGTATAATTGGATTATAAATTGTGTTATTATTGAGAATTATGGTTTATATATATGTTGAAAATTTGATTTAGAGAGTGTATTTATTGATGTGGAATTTTGATGAATTTCGAGAATTTTCTGAAATTATAGGTATTATTGGACTAGGAAAAATGCCAAGTGACAAGTAAATTCACGAATGGAAATAGAAATAAGAGTTAAATGATACTGAAGAAATTTCATAGATGAATTTAGAGTTTGTGAGAAAATGACTTTGAAAAATTGGAGACAATTGTAGCAAAAAAATGGGAGATGAATGAACTAGTTAAAGGAGACACCAATTAAAGCTTTAGAAATTGGACAAGTGTCCATGTCTTAAGCCACGGTTCTTTAATTTGAAAGATCAAGACACTGTTCTTGTCTTAAAATATCGTCTCCATGAATATTTTCATCTTCTAGAAGCTTCATTACTTTTAGAAATCTCCCACCCTCACAACACAAGTCTTACTCTCACTTCTCACTTCTCACTTAATATCTCATTTTGCTTTCTTCTTCACTATCACCAAAATATCTAGCCCTACCACCTTAGACTGTGGATGATCATGTGATAATGGAGAGCTTGGTTCCAAGTGATTTTGGGGGTTGGAGTTTAAGCAAGTAAGTATCGTATGGGTTTTCATGATATGTAAAATAAATCATGCATCACCTTAGTTAACAGTAAGTGTTTATACAGTGAGGACGAGTATTTGGCTAAAACGTGAGTATGGATTTTGGATATTTTGTATGTGTTATTTTGCATATTTAATGATCATTATGTTATAAGATAGTATAAAAATGACTTTTGGAGTTGAAAGATTAGTGAAACCATGCATAAATTAGTGCAAAAATTTTCTGGAGAAAAGTTAATGTATGCTCTATTTCTGTTGATGTCTTCATTGTTATAAGTGAATATTTTGGATATTTTTAGAAATGAACTCTAATGAGTTTAGAGATAGAAATAAGTGTAAGATGATGTCTGGATATGATTAATGAATGATTAAACTGAAAGTTAAGAAGAAAATGAAGAATGGGTAGTAAATGAAAATGCAAAAAAAAAAACAGAAAGCGAAGAAAGTGCAGAAAAGTGAAAATGCGTGAAAATATGATGTTTTTGATATTTCACATTAATCATGGATTTTATTTGTTTTTGAACGTTTGGAGCTAAATGGGAGTTGAAATGGTGAAATGAAAATGGAGAATGTGCAAAAAATGGAAAATGCAGAAAAATGAAGAAGTGCAGAAGCTAGGATTAACATTCGTAAATGAATGCTTTGTTTTTTATGTTTATGAGTAATAATGGAATTTAATTTGTTTGTGAATGAGCTGAGAATGAAGAGGAAATAAGCTAGAAGTGATAGAGTAAGAAAAAGAGATGTTTTAAGATGTAGAGATGAATTAGAGTTAGAGATGAACCTTGTTGAAGTGTGCTGGACATTTACAAATGCAGTGTTTCCACTGAACATGCATCTGTATTTCTATCATATATTGGTCTATAGACATCCAAATGGGATGATTTTAAGTTCAAATTAAACTAAAGACCTGTGGATATATTTTTAATGAAGGAAACAAATTTTAATTCTATCTCTAAGAGGTTCAAAATTTATCTCGAAGGTGAGTTTGTAGATTCTATCGTGGTTTGGAACAGTCTGTGGTGTTTTAAGCATAACTTGCAGAGTATGGAACCAAATTGCATTAAATTGGTTTCATTAGAAACTTAAGACATATAGAACCAATCGTTTAGAAGCTTATTTGCCTAAATCTTTCATATTCCTTATCAAAATGACCATGAAATATAGACCCGAGGGTTTGTTTTGAGAAGAAGAGAGAGACTACAGTATGTGAATTTGGTGAAGAAAAGAAAATTTTTGAGAAGCATGGAAAAGCATGATCATGACTTTTCTAAACCAACTTGAATGCACGATCGTGACATTGAATGCTTGCTGAAGTGGATTGATGTGAATATCCTTCACTCTTTTGGTCATAACTTCTTCTCCCAACCTCTAAATGGCATGAGACTCGAATCATTGTACTCTTAACACATTGATCTTCATCTCAACAGAAAGTTATAACCATCTGAAATCATTCATGAGAGATTGATTGATGAATTTGGGACAGAATTGATGAGGAGTTTTGGAAAATGATAACTAGAGTATTTTCACTAAATATGCTTTGGTATTTTAGACATAACTTGTTATGTAGTTATCCAAATGAAATGATTCTACATTTAGATTAAAATAGAGACATAGGAATACAATATTTGTGAAGAAATGAAATTTCAATTCTGTCTCAATAGTTCCATAATCTGACTTGAAGTTGGATATAGAATACTTTTATAGCTAAGGAATGGTACGAATTATTTGGAGTATAAATTTTGGAATATTGAATCAAATTGAATGATCTTAGTGTTATTAGAAACTTAAGATAATATGGAACATGTTATTAGAAGAAAGTTTTTCCATCTTACCTCATTTGCATTGTCTAATTGATCATGGAAAATAGACCCGAAGGTTGGGAATTTTGGAGAATTTATAAGAAAGAATGAGAGTTTGGATATTATACGATCATATAATCTTAGAATAATAATAGTGAATGAATTGTTGGTATTAAAGTGCCAAGGACATGTGTATAATAGAGATGAAGGGGTTCATATGATTGTGGTTATGATTCAAAGGAAATGAGTAATGAGTACCAAGTTAAAGTTAAAGTTAAAGTGAATGAGAATTTGATTTTATGAGATAAAATAATGCTGAAAATAAAATGACGAGTAATTGAGTTATAAAATGGGAATGTGGATAAGATATGAAATTTGATAAAATACCCGGGATTGTCAAGAACATAAATTATACATAGTCGGCATATACATTTGTACATAAATAAATGCTTATAATTGTTCAAAGTTATTAATGTGTGGGTACAATGTGTGTATTGCATAATTTTGATGTGCAGGATAAACATCGGCATTCAGACGTTTCCAGATCATAGAAGCTAATGCTAATCTGAAGTGTACTGTGAGTAAACCTAGATAGCTTTACTTTATTGTTGTTTGTTTATATGATTATGAATGTGATTTGATTGTTGAATTTGGAGCGATGAAGGTCCGATGATTATGATAAATGAAATGGGATATTGAAGTACTACTTGTATGTGAATTTGATTGAAATAGGTGTATATAAATTGATTGTTAAATGCTGGACCACAGTTCGATGAATGAAAATGTGATTCTGAACTGTAATGTTGAATGTCGGACTAAGATCCGATGATATGCGAATTTGATTGAATGAGAATATGCAAATGTGATTGATGCATTCCATTTCATGAATGCATGAAAGATAAAGGAAGTTGTGACTGGAGTAGCCACCAAAAAAGGGCTCAGAGCTCAGAGTGTGAAAAAGAACTTAGAGCTCAGAAAGTGATTAAGAGCCAAAGGCTCACTATGTAAAGTGAGCCCGGTATCTCCAATGAATACTGGACAGTTATCAATGAGCCCGATATCTCTAACAGATACAAGAAAGTTATCAATAAGCCTAGTATCTACAATAGATATGGGACAATTTAGGCTATCGGTCACAACAAAGTAACAAATAGAAAGTAGGTCTCATGTGCATGATATGAATGATTATAATGTGTTGAATGTAAAATGTGAAATGATTGATTAAGTGTATGTGATCCAATGTGATTATTAGATAAATGATGTGACTTATGTGGTATGTGACTGGGTAAGCCATCAAGGATGGCCACTCACTGAGTTCGCAAAACTCACCCAAAATTTGCAAATATTTTTCAGGCTTAGAAGAGTACCCTGTCAGACAAACGGGAGTTTACCTACTTTATGCAATTCAGAAATTGAGGTCAAGATAAGTTGACGTCTATATTTGTTTTCTCATTTTTTTTATCCAATTGTATGTTCCAAAATTTCTGCAAATTGTCTATTCAAATATTTCTATATTCAATAACTTTCCAACTTGGAAATGTTGTAAATGAGTTTGATTAATAAGTATAGTAACACTCTTGAATGAAATGGTTTATGACAAGAAAGGGCCTAATTGATTATTGATTTCCAGATAAGTGTATATTAAATGTGAAAAAAATTTGTACTAAGTTTTTCGAGAGCTTGATTGTTCTAGCATGCCACCTTTGTAGGATTCGCACTCAGACATCACTCAGGATGTCGGGTACGTGTCTTGAGAGGGTGGGGTGCTACAATGTCAATCCCTAAATCACATTGCTCATAAATTATTTACATATTCTATAATATTCAATCTCAAGCTAGAGCATAGATATTAGCTATGATAAGCCTGTTGTTAATATAATCAAACCAAATCCTAATTAGATCTTTCGTGAAAATATAATCCAATGGTTTCATAATTTTCATATATTCTATGGAAATTATACCATTTTGCAATTTTTCTCAAACAAAGTAACAATCAGTTTCTTGAAATACAAGATAAGACATAATATGGAAGGAAGCTTGGGTATCACACTATAGTTTTGCTAGTACGAAAGGCTTAAGACCAATTTTAGTTACCAATTAATAGATCCATATTTTCTAATAAACATATTGCACATTTGCTAAATATTCTAAAGTTCCTTTTAAATGTGAGACAACATTTTGGTTTTTACTCTTCTATGAAACTAGATCTCCTTTCAACCATAGATGTTGTCTAATATGCATTTGAACAACACTCAATATAAGTAAGTCTATGATTTTATAAATAATGCCACGTGTATGAGCTCCTTTTAGATAACACATGATTTGTTTTAAGGCCACCTATTGGTTAACTATTGGAGAGGACATAAATTGGTTTACAACATTAACAAGGTATATAATATCTAGAATTGTTAATAAAAGGTAATTCTTCTTTCTAACCTTTTATATCTTTTAGGATCTTTAAATGGCTCACCATCTTGTGCAAGCTATAAATTAAGAGCCACTTGAGTACTATGTGGTTTGTCTCCCAATTTTTACATTTTAGTTAGTAATTTAAGTACATATTTCCTTTAAGAGAGGAATATTCCTTTCTTACTTCTGGTTATATAAACTCCCAAGAAATATTTTATGCACCTAATCCATAATTTTTTGAATGCAAAAAGAAAAGAATGGCCTAATTGAAAATGTATCTCAAAGGGAGTTATAACACAAAGCAAGCAGTGGAGTTTGACACTGATGTCTCAAGGATGTAAATACCTCTATATTTATATCCTTTACTAATATTCTTCTTTGTTATAATATCTTGAAAGGGGGAATAATTAAGAAAGAATGATACTCAACCATTAAGTGTATCAGTAAGTTTGCTAACATAAATTAAATTAAAGGATAAATTAGCCAAATTTACGACATGAAAAAAGGACTAATGGAGTTAAGGTGATTGTGCTGGACCCAAGAACACAAGAGGTTAACCTATCATCTACAGTAATAAAAGAATTAGATGTATGTGGCCGAAATGTAGAGAAGAGACTATAATTACCTATCATATCCTTTATGGGACTATAATTAATGGCCCATTAAGTAGACGAACTAATAAGATGTGTATTTGGTTTACCTAACTCTATGACAATAGTGACAGGGGTAGATGAAGACCTTGCTGATTCTTGGTAATAAGAGAACTTGAAAATTTTATCTACATATATTAAGATATAATTTTTTAGATGTATCAATAGTAGATGTAATATAAAATTTTGAGAGTAATTGAATATATGATTAAGTCCTAATCTTATTTGTTAGTCATATCATATATCTAATACTTACTTTTCTTACATTTATATTTTATTATAAGTGGAATTTACCTTGTTTAGTATAATTGATATTAAGAGTTCGTGAACCAAATTTTTTAGATGTAGGTTATGTTTGAGAAGAGTTCTTAAACTTAGAAAGAAAATTTGTATGTCCATTAAGCATTTTTTTTCTTTCAATCCCCATTGAGGATTTGGTAATAAAGTAGAGATAAGTTAATATCATATAGATGACAAAATTAATGACAATTTTATTTGATTAGTGTCTCATAAATTTTGATGACAATCTGAAAGGTGCAAGTCAACATCTTGATAGCAAGATGCAAGAGGTTGCATGAAGTAGAGCTAAAAGGTATATTACTTTGATGAATAAACATTAATTAAAGGTTTTGTTATAGCATGATAATAGCTTTCAAAAGAAGAAAAAAATGATTGCATAAATTTTCTTGCTTATATGGGAGATGACAGAGATCATGTATACTTTTAGTTCATGTTTACGAATATTTAATACTAAATTTAAATTCAACATTATTACAATGTTTAAGGCATGACAAGAAATTTAATGTTGAGCATAAGTAAATGATATAAATTTATGCAAATAGTTTACATATATTGGATCAGAGGAGACTTACGTTTAAAATATATTATAAGAATAAAAGTTTAAACAACTGAGTCTATATTTTATGCCATATTGGTTAAATCAATATAATAAGAATCATATATTACCTACAAAGATAGATCTATCCTTTTGATTTTGAATCATATAAAACTTATTAAACATATTAGGTTGAAGAATAACCAAATCAACCTTTAGTAAAAGAGTGATGATGGTATTGAATCGTTAAATTTATATATATGATGTATTGAATAGAGTAACAATTTGTAAAAGGATGATACTTTTGTTTCATTAAATGTACTAATGACCTTATGTGATATAGTCATATGTACCAAATAAATTATTGATTTAAATTTTCTAAAAAGTTCAAATTATTTACATCTAAATATAAATTAAGCACTAATAATGCTAAACCACTTTGACAATATTTAAATTTTTTGGTTATCTATAGGGAATGAGTTTGTTTAGTGAATATCTCTATAACTACATTCTATAAGAGTATAAATTTGTGTAAGCAAGAAAATTTTATATGTTGCAATGCTTTTTTTCTTCTTTAGTTAAGCCTAGTACTAAAATTCATCTTTAAAAATTACAATTAAATCAACTAATATGATTTAAAATTATATAAAATTGTTAAGACTTTGAAAGAGTCGAAGTAAATGATTTTCGGATATGATGTTTAGTTGAAGAACTAAATTGGATGATAGAAGGTTATCCCAAAAGGTTGGATATAATCTTACAAACCCATTAAACATATAATTGTTTCAATGCGTATTTATTGGAGAATAGTTCTCAAGATAAGTAGTGGGACTAAGATGAAAATTGAAAGGTTCAAATCTTATAACAATACATCCGGTTGAAACTAATGCCTTTATTTATAGATTTAAAGTATACAGGACGATGGAAGATTAACTTTCATGAAGAATTCAAAGAGTATATTTTAAAGATGATTGTAAATTTATCATGTCTATAGGAAAATCAGTGAGCATATAGTTATCCTATTCAGTAGAGGTATGTTGAGACATATTGCTTATATAGATAACAATAATTCATATTTTTATTTGTTAAAAATATAATTATCCAAGAAGAACTATTATTACATAAGAAAGGTAATAAATTAATTTAGGTAATTAGATGTAAATGGATATATTAGAATTTGTTTATATATTATACTCCAGGTATGTAGATAATATACTAAAAGTGTTGGGTATTTGAGATATCTAATTGTTAAGTATTAAAGATATCCATTATTCTATGTATAAGTTAATATTTGAGTTCAAAGTTACGAGGATATTAACTTTATATGTAAATCCTAGTTAAGATCTATTTTACTTAGAGAAGTATTATTTTTTGATATTGGAAAGGTTCCAATATAGCATCAATTGCTATTAAAGTCAAAAATTTATCGTTTAGTGAAAATGATTATTTGGATCAAAAGTTCTTTAATAAATTTGGTATAGTTCCTTGCATTGATTAGAAAGTAATGTACTATAGAATATTAGAGCCTCTAGATACGTAAAAGAAGCTAAGGTGTAACATACCCCTACCATAGTGCATATGCCCGAACATCCATAGATTATCCGAGAACATACCCTATGGGAATGGCATGTTAGAGCTATCACATTCACTTATTAAGGCATCATACATAACACAAGTATTTAAGAAGATCAAAAATTCCCATTTTATTCATAAACATGAACATACATTGTAGCATTATAGTACACAATCCATATATGTACATTACTAATGACATCTAAGAGTTTGCTACTCTTTACAAGACGTTTTACATGAGATGGAATGTTATACCAAAATATTCTATCTATACTCTTTCGTGTCAGCTGACCAAACTTTGAGCCATTTCTTGTCCCAAAATTGACAATAATATACTGCTACTAGATTGCTTTAGAAGCTAGGTCTCCTTAGTACCTGAAAATAAAAATTTACAATTTTAATGAGTTTTGCGAACCCAATAAGTGAACCATCATTGATGCACTTACTCAAATAGAATATAAACATCTTATGTATTAAACAGAATTTATTTAGTATAACACCTCATCCAAAATCAAATCCCTTATTTATCACATTACTTGTCATATTTCAACAAGCATATTATGAATACAAAGACTTCATATAGTCATTTCAAAATAATCCAATCACTTATCTCGATTCTTTATATCATCAACATGTACACAAGCATTACACATCATTATATCAACACAATTCAACATTTATTTGTAGTCAATCTCATAAACACATGTAAAGATATAGATGCAAATGCACATGAGACTCACTTCCATTTTTATTTTGTTGTGACCAAGTGCCTATTTGACTATCCCGTATCTATTGTAGATACTAAGCTCGTTTTATATATTATCCCGTACCTATTATAGATACTGGCCTCATTAATAACTGAGCCTACAACTCTTTGTGCACATTTCTAAGCTTTAAGGTCTTTTTCACTTAAGTCACTCCAATCATAACTCCTTTATCTGTTCATGCCTTTCAATATAATGAGACGCAACAATTCACATATGATGCATTCATTATTTTACATTCTGTATATTACAGTCATATATCACATTCTTCAGATCTAAGTCCAGCATTTAACATTCAGTTGATAAACACATATTTCCATATTTAAATACATTTACAAAACACTTCCAATACATTCATGAATATCACTCTTCTCAGACAATTAATGGTCTAAAATTATCACATCCACATGAGTAACAATTCAATAATTGCATTTTAAATAAAGCAATTAGATTATAGTCAGAGAACATCTAGGTTGACTCACAGTAAGTTTCAGATAACTATTGGCTTGACGATCCGACAATGTCTGGATGTGGTCGATCAATTTATGCTTCTATATTATGCAATACACACATATATATACATTACTAACCTGTTTAATCAAATGAATACTTAATCATACATATGTATATGCATCATATTCAATGCATGCTCAATTGACTATCTTGGGTATGTAACCTTATTCATAAATCTTGCTCATTCATTCACCATATCTTATACATAACTTATTGGCGACTAGATAAATGCCTTAAGAAATCTTGATTACTCTAAATTCAATCAGTCATATATTTGTCCATCACATCTTAACAATCCATACTTACGCCACTTCCCAATTCTCATTTAATCATATGTAATTCATGACTTATATCCCTTGTATCACATTTGCATTTATAAGAACATCTTCATTTCTTTAACAACTCATACTTCCAAAATTCATATACATTGATATTAAACAATCCATTCCTTAATTCAAACATCAATTATTAACTTAAACTTATCAAACTCTTAATCAATCAATCAAACAACCATCTAAGTTTATTTCAAACCTTAATCAAATCCAAATGCACCAAGGTAAAGTAACTTGTCTTTAGTTGGTTCAATAATCACAAAAAATAAAGTTTTTCACTTCCTAAGCATTTCCCACGATCGTGGGTACCTTTCCACGATCGTTGAAAGACAAAGCAGAAAGTTTCTCCCATCAAGGCATTGCCCACAAATATGGGAAGAAGTTATGCAACTTCCACGATTATGGGATGGGCGAACAGACAGTTCACTATCCATTTCCTTCCATCTTTTTCTAGATTCTAACACCATTATAATAGTCCATTGATTAAACCTCCATTTTACCTTCAAGCTACTTCATTTCGTCATAAACTTCATCTCCAATTCCAACTCAAAATCCTTCAATTGGCACTCTTAAATTATAGTCTCTCAAGCATTAAAAATCAAAATTGAAACTATCATTCCCTTTGATCATACATATGCCCTAGTTCTTTCCCATTTCAATATCATTATATGAGCATCTTTCTTTAACATAAATTCAACTTCATTATACCTCAAATCTCAACGTAAAATCATCCATTGAATAGCCTTTAACCTACGGTTTCACACAATCAAAATATAACCAATTTCTCCATCAAATTTTAGCACAACTCATCATCAACCCTTCATGTATGCTATCTCAATTTAATCATCATGAATGTTTTGTTATCATATATCAAATTAGGTCAATAAATCAATTTCTTATTCGTCTTTTAAACCTCCTCAATCAGTAAGCTACTTTAGCCCTCCACATATGAAAGGATAAAGCATACTCTAAGAATAAGATAGAAATAAAGAGGGGTTTCAACAATAAGTTGAAGATAACAAAACATTAAAGTAGAAAAGTGCAAAATTCGGGGTATGTAGGGTTTGACTCCTTACTAAAACTTTGACTCCTGGCTTTTGTATCCTCTCCTTGTCAATGTATCATCTCCCCATTATTGTATCCTCGACCAACTTGATCTACCACTTGTTCTCCTTAGATAACTTGGTTACCGAGATCCTTTTGTAGGAAAGGAGAAGAAATCTTAAAGAGATTTTCCTTAGTTGAAAGAAGCCAAAAATGATACCCTTCTCATTCAAGTTTTAGCTAGGATATGCTAGAGGAGAGAGTGAGTCAAAAAATGCAAGAACACCCTCTTCTCTCCTTCCCAATTACGTGAAAGAAAGAAGCAATATGCATCCAATGCATCCCTTCATTCTTTAATCGACCATAAAGAAGCCAATAAATGAGAATCTTCTCATTTGTTTAAGATGACTATATGAAAAAACCAATAACCTAAATGAGACCCTCTCAAGTCACTAAATGAGATTGTTCTCATCTGTTTAAGATGGCTATATGAAAAGACCAAAAACCTAAATGGGACCCTCTCATTTTCGGTTATGAGATAAAAGAAAGGAGAGTATACATCAAATGAACCTCCTCCTTCTTTAATCAAATGAATGCTAAAAGGTTACATTACATGCCATCATTAAAAGACAACCATTAAACCATTTAATGATTAGATCATTACCCTATTTAATGATGATGAAGCATGATAAAAACCATCTTAAATTTAACAATTCAATGTTAAATGTCCAACTACACATTTAGCTACAAAAAACTAAAATATGCCCTCCCATTTTTAATAACTTTATTTCAATTTAATTAATCTACTTAATCAAATCAAACCAAAGTCTAGCCCAATATTAAATGTTCATTTGGGCTTCTAGTTAACAATTAATTAGTGCAAGCCCAACATTCAATCATAGTCTTTAAAACCTCTATTTATATTTCTTGCTTTGCTTGATAACCTTCCTAGAAGCCAAGTGGGGAATCTAATTGGACTTAGATAATTCAAGCTCTAATAAGACTAAAATTAATTTAATCTCATTATAATTAATTCCAACTTATTAACCAAATGTCATTCCATTAAAGACAATTTGTTGAACTCTTGAATTACTAAATATTAGGAGAAAATATGTTTTAAATAAGATTTCCAATTGCAAACATTATTATGAACCATATTATAACTGTCCGCACAATAAAGGATAAAATTGCCGTTTTACCCTTATGTTGGTTTTTTGTTTTAGATATCATGTTTTACTCTATATGGTGATCAACACACAAGATCTCATCTAAGTGTTAAAACTTGATGGATAGCTAGTCCATCAAACTACTGGCGCCATTTTAATCACCAATCTCTATAAAACATCTAAAGTGATGATATCACTATAAACTCTTTATTTAAGTGAATGTTCCCTGATACATGTTTTAATTAATAAATTTCGATCATATCAAAAATTGTAATGAAACACAAATGAGTTTGCACTCATCAAGATTATGGTTCATAATAAAAGAATCTAAGGTGTATGTTTTAAGATTAAAGTAACCACCTACTTTATTCTTTAAAAACATACTTGAATCTAGATTCATTTAATAGTTCCATTATCGATAGTCAACTAATATCATGATATGAAACTCATCATTCCTTTGAAGTAAACTCTTTTACTTACTCAAAGATAAATCACAACACTATAGTTTAAACCATAATCAAGAGACCAACTTGATTATCCAACTGTGAATCAACTAATTTAGATTCTAATAATATACATGTTCCCCATACATCTCCATGTATATGTATATTACTTACAAAAGAATCTTCGCACCTTATGACTAGATATATAATGCTCATACAAATAAATCCAAATTGTTTTGTTTTATTAATAATAAATATTTTCATTACAAAAGTAACTGGGAGAAGATTAAGTTATAAGTAAATACACTTGCTTTCCAAGGAACTATATTTACATAACTCCAACAATCTCCCACTTACATTAAAGCAAGTTTGACATATCCCTCATTCCCATCCCTATTAGGTGACCCTCAAAACTCTTTGAGATAACGTCTTCGTTAATAGATTAGCAAGGTTTTTCTTTGTGGGAATCTTTACCACATTCACCTTACCACGTTGTATTATCTCCCTTATGAGATGATACTTTCTCTGAATGTGTTTGGCATCTTTATGGTTATGAGATTCTTAAGAATTAGCCACCACCCCACTATTATCACTGTTGGATCGGAAAAGAAAACATGCAAGATTTAGTTAAATGGTTGATTTCAAATTTTTTTTAGAAATTATAACACAACATAAGCAAGATAACCAAATCAACATGTCAATCCATACATGATACGGTATAAGGATAATATTTAACATAACAACATGGTGGTAAAAGTATTACTGACTCCTTCACTATAGCTTTAACTCCTCGCTGTGCTATCTTATCCTCGACAAGTATCCTCTCTAAGGTGATATATCCTCTTCTTTTTGTTATTGTTTCATCTTCTCTATATTGTATCTTTAACCAATGCGATCTACCACTTGTTCTTTTTGGACAACTAGGTTCACAAGATCCTTTGGTGGGAAAGGAGAAGAAAACTTTGGAGGAGATTTTGTTTAGAAGAAAGAAGCCAAAGATGAGCTGCCTTCTCATATAAATTTTGCCTAACTCATGCATGAAAGGAGAGAGAGTCCAAAAATGTAAGAACACCTCTCATTCACCTTGTCAATTTCGGTTATGCATGAAAAGAAAGAAGCGAGGAGCATCCAATGCATCACACATTTATTTAATCAAACATAAAGAAGCCATTAAATGAGACTCTTCTCATTTGTTTTAAGATGGCTATATAAAAAGACCAATAACCTAAAATGGCATGCCAATTTCGATTTTTAGTGATGAAAGAAGGAAGATCATTCATCAACTATACCTTTTTCATCTTTAGTTAAATGAATTCTAAAAAGGTTACATTACATGCCATCATTAAAAAACAACCATTAAACCATTTAATAGTAACATCATTACTCCATTTAATGATGATAATGCATGATAAATACCGTCTTTATTTAGCAATTCAATGTTAAATGTACAGCTGCACATTCAACCATTAAAAACTAAAATTCCCTTTCATTTCTTTAAGAATTTTGTTTTAATATAATTAATCTAATTAATTAAACTAAACCAAAATCTATCCCATTTCTAAATGTTCATTTAGGCTTCTAATTAACCATTAATTAGTGCAAGCTCAATATTCAATCATGGGCTTTAAAACCTCCATTTATATTTCTTACTTTG
>JANSVA010025836.1:308-14630 GCA_025504915.1 Erythroxylum reticulatum | reverse complement strand
GAAATGTGTTTAGAGTATGTTGGTTCAAATCTCAAGTCTTTTAGATTTTGGGAGAAGAAGTTATGGCCAAAAGAATAAGGGATGTTCGAAACAGTCCCTCTGCATTTTCATTTTCGGCATTCTCTTCATTCTCTTCCTCTAACTATCACTCTAATCATTCTTTCTCATCTCTGTACATCACCTTACACCTATTCCTTACCTCTATGTTTATTTTCGTGTCTTCTTTAAATTACCAAAATATTCACGTATATATATATATATATATAGTGAAGAGAAAATAGAGCATATATGAATATCATCTTTCATGAATTTCTGCACTAATCTCATACACATTTTCATTGATCTTTCAACTCTAAATATCATTTCAGTACTCTCATCTAACATTTTTATCCTCAAAACACACAAGCAAAATATCATCCTTAATCCACGATATTCATGAAAAATGCCCATTTTCTCATTGTCATTTAATGACAAATAAATCACCAAATTTAACTCATATACTAATAACTCATAAAGATTTAAATGTACTTACTTGATCAAACTTCCAATTCTTCAAAGACTCAAGAAGCCCTAATTCCTCATACAATCACATACATCATCTTGAAGATGGTTTGGGTTAGGTATTTACTGAAGAAAAAGATATAGATAATAAAGTAGGAGTGGTAATAGATAGAGGAAAGAAAGGTTTAACTTTGGTAGAGGTTTGATGAAAAACTCTGTGTAAAAGAAGAAGCTTGAAGAAGATAGCTACAAAGAAGAACAATAAGTCAAGAACAACAGTAACTTGTTCTTTCAAGTATAATTTAATAATAAATCCTAAACTAGGAAAGTGACACTTGTCACTCATCCATGTTCTAAGGAATTAAACCAATTTCTCATTTAACTAGTTTAATCATCTCTAATTGACTCCCAATTTTTTTTCAATATCATTATCTCACAAATTCTAAAATCATCTATAAAATTCCTTCATTATCATTTATTCTTTTTTCTATTTTCATTTATCACTTGGCTTGTCATATGGAAAATTTTCCTAGTTCAGTAATGCTCAATATTTTCAGAATTTCCTAAAGTTCACCAAAATTCTAAATCAACACTTTATACTCTCCAATTCAATTTTTAACATATAACTAAACCAAAATTCTCAACAAAATCTTATATCACATATGTAAATCAATTATATTCGAAAATTATCAATGAATCCATGTACAATTATTTTATTTTGCAAAAATATCTATATTCACGTGCATGTGTATGACATATTATGCATGAGCATGAAATGCACTTTCTAATTTCTCAATAATCTCTCATATTTACTATTGTAGCCTTAACATGGGTAATGGGATGTTACAACTCTCCCCTCCTTAAAAGAAATTTCATCCTTAAAATTCTTACCTGATTGTTTGAACAGGTTGGAATATTGTCTCATCATATACTCCTTCATTTCCCAAGTTGCTTCCTCAGTTGAATGATTCCTCCAAAAGACTTTCACGAATGGAATAACTAGTTTCTCAATTGCCTGATCTAAGACCCCACTATCTTGATCAGCTCCTCAATATAGCTTAAGTTGCTAGCAACCTCAATCTCTTGAGTCGGTAGTACATATATCGGATCCGATCGATATCTTTTGAGCATGCTCATATGAAACACATTATGTAATTGAGACATTTCATTCAGTAAAGCTAACTTGTATGCCAAAGGTCCTATCCTCTCAATGATATCATAAGGACAAATGTACCTAGGGCTCAACTTGTCTTTTTTACCAAATCTTAATACTCCTTTCCAAGGTAAAACTCTCAGGAACACTTTGTCTCTAACACTGTACTCTATGTCCCTTCAATGCTGATCTGCATAACTCTTTTGTCTATTTTGAGCCGCTTTAATTCAGCTTTGGATCAACTTCACCTTGTCTATAGTATCTTGTATCAATTCAAAGCCTTCAACCATTCTCAAGTCCTCTTCATCCCAATATAGAAGCTATCGGCACTTTCTTCCATATAATGCCTCATACGGTGCCATCCTGATACTACTATGATAGTGGTTATTGTAAGCAAATTCTATCAGTGCTATATACTGCTTCCAAGCTCTTTGAAACTCTCATACACATGCTCCAAGCATATTCTCAATAGTCTTGATTGTCCTCTCACTCTATCCATCTGTTTAAGGATGAAATGCAATAGTACCCATAGTAGACTATAAGTTCTTCCAAAATCTCAAAGTAAATCTAGGATCCCTGTCCGATACAATGGACACCGGAACCCCATACAGTCTAACTACCTTATTCATATACCTCCGGGCTAATTGGTCTAGTGAGTTATTCTCTCTCACTGGTAAGAAATGTGCCATCTTAGTCAATTAGTCCACTATATCCTATATGGCATCATTCTTCCTCGGAGTTCTTAGCAATTCCATTATGAAATCTATAGTGATTCGTTCCCATTTCCATTATGGAATAGGTAACGAATGTAACGTCCCTATTGGAGCCTGATGATCAGCCTTAAACTATTGGCATGTTATACACTTAGTGACATACTCCACTAATTGCTTCTTCATTCCAGGACACCAGAAATACTGCTTCAGCGTGTTATACATCTTGGTGGTATTAGGATGCATAACATAAGCATCCATATGAGCTTCCTTAAGAATTTCCTTCCTTAGATCATCCACATTAGGCGCACATAACCTCTACTTCAACCACAATGTCTTATCTCTCAATTCATATTCAGAATCTGGATTCATCCTAACTTTCTTAATCAGTTTCACCACATCAGGATCTCCACTTTGTGCCCTTCTAATTCTATCATGTAACATCGGTCTCAACTTCAATGTAGTGATCAATGCCTCATTTTTCTCTAGATTCAACTCCAAATTTAGAGCTCTCAAATGAATCAAGTTAGGTAACCTCGATAACTGAATCTGAGATATATTAGTATTAGACTTTCTACTCAAAGCATCAACCACCACATTAGCATTTCCCAGATGATACTCAATCAAATAGTCATAATCTTTCAACAACTCTATGCATCTCCTCTGTCTCATATTTAATTCCTTTTGACTTAGTAAATATCTCAAACTTTTATAATTGGTATAAATTTGGAATGTCTCTCTATATAAATAGTGTCTCTATATCTTTAGAGCAAAAACAACTATACAAAGCTCTAAATTATGTACCAAATAGTTAAGTTCAGGAGACCTTAGTTGTCTCGATGCATAGGCTATCATATTGCATTAACGCACATTCCAATCTTTGATGCAAAGCATCACTATATATAATATGTCCTCCGTTTCCCAATGGGATAATTAACACTGGTGTCGTAGTCAACCGATGCTTTAGCTCCTCGAAACTCTTCTAAAATTTCTCATCCCATTTGAATACTACATTATTCCTTAGAAGTTTCGTCAGAGGGGATAAAATCAAAGAAAACCCTCGACAAACCTCCGATAATATCCAGTCAATCCTAGGAAGTTTTGAATTTTTTATATATTTCTTGAAGCTTCCTAATTCATCACTGCCTATATCTTCTTTGGATCCACTTACAAGCCTTATCCAGTCACTATATGTCCCAAAAATATTGCTTGATCCAGCTAAAATTTATACTTACTGAATTTAGTATACATTTATTTTTCCCTCATAATCTATAGTATTACTCCCAAATGCTTGGCATGCTCTTCTTTATTCTTCGAACATACCAAAATGTCATCGATAAACACTGTTGGCCTTCAGATTTTTTTCTTGATAAACACTGTTGGGGTCTTGCTAGACTAATGTATGTTGGAGTTAGTTAGCATGTTAATGTTAATGAGATTATGTTACATAGGTGTATTGAATTAAAGTTAAAGTGATAAGTTGTATAAGGGGTATTTTGGGGAGATCACTTAAGTGGGAAGGCTTTAAGGCTTTGAAGGAGGGACAAAATGGGAAGAGGAATTTATTGGCTTGCATTTTAGAAGCCCAAAACATGAGTGAGGAAGAAAAGAAGAGAGAAAGCACAAAAATAAGATAGACAGGAGAGAGGTCGGTGGAGAAGAAAGGAGAGAAAGAAGAAAACCTAGTTTTCAACTTTTCCTAACTTTCAAGAGGGGTTTTGAGAGTGATCAAGAAGGAGAAAAAGAACAGGAGGGTTAAAGCTTCCATTAAAGCTAAGAAAATCATTGTTTTGTGAAGAATTAATGTAAGTTGATGTTTAATCTTTTGGGATTTTGGAAGGGGTTTTGGTTCAAAGAGCTTAGGAAATGTATGGTTTTAAGTATTCTAGGGTCAATTTTATGAATATATTTCTTTGGGTTGTCCAATTTGAATTCCTTTTGATTTGGGTTTTTGTCAATGTTGAAGAAAATCAAGAGAGGCAAAAGGAGCAAGAGTATAGGCTTTTTGAGCAAGGTTTTCAAGCAAGGAAATTAAGGTGGGTGACATTTTTATAATTGAGTCAATAAGCTATTAAAAGTTCTTCAAATAAATGGAATTAATTGATTTTCCAACTACCTTATAAAAGTTCCTTTATTGTTCTTTAAATGCTTGAGAATGTTCCACATGTTTTTTTTTTGGTATGTGAATGAATTTTGGAGTTGATATGAGAATGATTGCTAAATGCTTCATAATTATGGTATATATTGCCTTCACATGATTTGGTAAAGGGTTATTATGATTGGCATATAATTTTGGTTGTAGAATTGTGAAATGATGATAGAATTGCATACGAATAGTTCATGCTCATGAAAGACAAGTTTTAAAAAATGTGCCTATTAGGTAAAACTATTTTTAGTTTATGAATTACATGTTATGTGGGTTTGGGGTAGTCTTTCCAAGAAATGTCATGTGCACGTTGACCAAGTAAAGGCTTCTCCCACTTGCCCACTAGTGACACGGAGCTCCTTCATGACGCCCTCAAGTTTACGACTACCAAGACCATTATGTGGAGTTGTGTAGTTCGTCATGTTTATAGATTTACCTAAACCATTATTATGTGTTTATGTGTTTATATGTGTTGACAAGTTTGATGATTGTTTGACTTGTGTGATTTATGATTTGCTTGACAAGTTGACAATTTTGATAAATGTATGTTTTATGGATTTCAATGAGTTTTATGATCATGAAAGTTCCAAATGGTTTTTGCTTATTACCATTTATAAAACTGTTACCCACGAGCTTTAAGCTCACCCCCTTCCTTCCTATCTTTAGGCGATGAATAAGAAATCGATTGATCAAGTAAGGAGTCAAGGCATCACTCCAATTTGTATATTTTGTTTTTGAAGCTAGATTATGTAAAACAATGCTTTAGTTGCATTTTAAGCAATTTTAATTTTTGTAAAGTTTGTAATTTTGGATTGTGATGTAAGTGGCTCGAAATGCCCGCTAAAGGATTATAAAACTCTTATTAGTTTTGATGTAAATGAAATATTTATACATTATGCTTGTTAATGATTTCCCAAGTCTTTATATTGCATTTTCCAGTTTTTCATAAGGGTAAGATTTGTGTTCTGAATTCAGGAGGAAAACTGTATTGATCTAGGTAGAACTAGATCAATTTATCTTTATAAAAGTTGTAGATGATCCTTTTATCTTTCCAACGATGTAAAGATTGTAATTTTTGGATATCTAAGTAGAAAGTTATGAACATTATAAGTGATGATGCTGCATGGGAAGTATGAACATGATGGCTAGGGTGGATGATGAGAGTTATGTATGTTATGAGTCCTTTGAGTCGAGTTTTGGGGAGTTAAATGCACCCAAATTGGTAATTGAATGTTTTAGGAGTGTTATTGCATTAGAAGAAGTGAAATTGGCAAGATTATGAGTGAATATAATGTTAGAATGGATGTAGAATGTATTGGAGGGGCTTGGGAGGGGTTTAGGAAACCCCCATGTCTTTTTAATGGAAACGAACCTTCTCAGGTCAAAAATGATCCCAAGCATCGCCCATGTCGATTAAACGGACCTTCTTGGGCCAAAAATGGCTCCCAACTCAGACAATGTCCGTTAAACGGACATTCACGGGACAACTTCAGTAAATTTCGATTTTTGACCTCTTAATTGGCCAAATTTCACTTTGTAGTCTTCATGAAAGTTATAGATCTAGAAGTCCTATTTCAAATAGTCCAAGAAGGAACCCAATCAGACATACGTATGAAAGGTTATGGCAGTTGTGCCAAGACAGATACAAAATGATTAAAGACATACACATGTTGGATTCTTTTAGCCATAACTTCCACATCCAACCTCCAAATGAAGTGACTCTTAAAGAAATAGATTCCTAAGACATGTTTCTATCTCTACATAGAAATTTGTATCTTGTGGAGCTGATTTTAAAAAGTTTTAATGAGAGAAAGTGAGGGGTCAGTTGGGAGACTATGATTGAGGTATGAACATACTTTGGCTTTTTAAGCATAACTTCTTCTATAGAGTTCCAATTGAGATAGTTCTTGCTTCAAATTAAACTAGAGACTTAAAGCTACCATTTTTGTGAATAAGTCAATTTGTGATTTTGGTGATTGTCTGGTGTGGGCATACCACATTTGTGAGATGATGACTAACACAGATTCATGGAAATAACCCCTAAAGATAACGTGCTCACGTCTTATGATGACTCCGGAATGTTGGGCTCTAAAAATGGCATCTAGCAAACACTATCACAAAATGATCTAGGTAAGGCTGAAACACCTTATTAATCAAGGCCATAAATGCTGCTGGGACATTAGTTAACCTAAACGACATTACTAAAAACTCGAATTGCCTATACCTGCTTCTGAATGCATTTTTCGGTATATCAGCCTCTGCTATCTTCAACTTATAGTGCCTAGACCTCATGTACAACTTAGTGAAGACCTAAGCTCCTTGTAACTAATCAACCAAATCATCAATTCTAGGAAATGAGTATTTGTTCTTCACAGGCATCCGATTTAGTTGGCTATAATTGATGCATAACTTTAGAGTTCCATCTTTCTTCTTTACAAATAATACTGGAGCTCCCCAAGGTGAAACACTAAGTCTAATAAAACCCTTTTCTAGCAACTCCTTTAACTAAGCCTTCAATGTCTTCAATTCCTTAGGTGCCATCTTATGTGGAGGAATAGATATAGGAGCAGCACCTAGAACTAGATCAATTGTGAACTCAATTTCTCGATTTGGAGGTAAGCCAGATAACTCGACAAGAAACACATCCAGGAATTCCCTAACCATAGGAATGCCTTGTACATTCTACTCAGCTTGGGTATCAGTGACATGGGCTAGATTATCCTTACATCCACCTTGCATCAATCTCAATGCACTCATGAATGATGTCAACCTGGCTAGCACTGCTTGACTAATTCCTTTGAAAACTACTCTTGGCGGATTAGGAGATTCTAATACTACCTCTTTAGTATAGTAGTTCATGATAACCGTGTGCAGTGAGCCAATCTATACCTAGAATAATGTCAATCTCCCTCAATCGTAAGACAATCAAGTCTACCTCTAATTCAGCCTGATCAATTTGAATCAAACATTTTTTACAAACTTCTTCTATAACTATAGTACCACCTATTAGTGTACTCACCTCTAATCCATGTTGTAATAGCTTTCTATCACAATGCATCCTAAATGCCAAATGTGGTGCAATGAATGAATGCGTAGATAGTGGATCTAGTAACACAAATGCTTCTTGATCATAAATAAGTAGTGCATCTGCAACAATATCTAGAGAGTCCTGTGCCTCCTGTCTAGTCATGGCATACACTTTGGCTTAGGATTGCAGTCGCTTGCTCCATTCCTTAGTCGTGACAGAAGGACTCCTAGAGCTCACTTTGCCTTTACCATAGCTTCTCTGTCTAGACCCACTACCTCAACCTTGTTGAACTATAACTTTACTTATAAATCTCCCTCTCAGACCAAACTGAGCTCCAGTAATGACAAGACAATCTCTAATTCTATACTTTAGAGAGCCACATCGAAAACATGCTCTTGATAAAGTTTAGCACTCGCCACTATGCTTCTTCCTACAGTGCTCACATAGGGGTAACTGACTTTGCATCATACCTCTTCCACTACCAGATTGTACAAAGCCACCCTCTATTTAAATCCCGACTATCTTGATCCATCTGGTAAACTAAAGGCTTGGTTCTGACACTTACTGAATCTTCTGCTAGAACCACTATGAATCTCACTGGACCTCTTCATTATAGATCTTTGCCCAGATTCTGCTTGTTCTTCTCTTAGTAGCTACTCAATTCTAGTCGAGGCAGCTCTTAACTCGGTGAAACTGTTTAAGTTGGAGATCATTAACCTTGTCCTGATGTCTATGTTTATCCCATCTCTAAATCTTTTACACTTCTCTTCTGCAGTAGGAATCAAAGCAATAGCATACTCCATCAACTCATTAAACCAGATCTCATATTCTACCACTGACATTCTGCCCTGCTTCAGATCTAGAAACTCTTTCATCTTCCTATCTAAGTGGATCTTGGGCATGTAATTCTCCTTGAAGACCCATAGAAAGTCTTCCCACTTTAGGTTACAAGGCCTGTGGTACTTCTTGGAATAGTCTTCCACCATTGGTAAGCTGGGCCTTGCAATAAGGACACTACATAGTCGAACTTCTCATCCGGCTCGCAGTCCGTCTAATAAAAAACCCTCTCTATCGTTTCTAACCATCCCTTGGCCTCTGTAAGGTCTGTACTTCGCTAGAAGTCCACTGCCACCTACTTTTGTAGCCTATCATACCTCTTCTCCCCTCTCTTGGAAGCTCTAGGAGGCATTTCCTCAGGTCAAGGAACCGAGGACTCTCTACTAGCTCTTATAGATCTTAGGTTAGCTGACTGTCGCACTTGATCACCTATGGCAGATGACCAATAATAAATAATAACTTAAATCATTATCTACATTTCTCATGATATTTCATGCTCAACGTTCCTAAATGTCCATATAGAGGCCAAATTATGATCTGATACCGAAAATGTGGCATCATATACGGGAATACCCTAAGGTCATACCAGTACATAACCCATGATAATGGCACGCTAGAGCATTTACAACATTCACTTAAACATGGCATCATCATTCTTTATTCTCTTATAAGACATCATAAAAAAGGCATAATATTTTAAAATCCAAATTTTCTAAGTTCATTTCATAAATTTGAACGTATAAACATTGAAGCTTTCAAAAATCCTTACATGTTCATCATCATATCCTAATACAAAATATACTACATGAAAGAGGAAATTACATAAAAATCTATCTAATCTTCGGATCTCAGCTTACTAACCTTTAAGTCATTTCTTCTCCTAAAAGTACAAGACTATGCTTCTTGTGGCATCTCTCAGTAGCTAATTTCCTCTCTTGATCCTGAAAAATTAACGTTGCAATTTTGATGAGTTTTGCAAACTCAATGAGGTAACCATCATCGATGGTTCATTCAATTCGTGCAACACATCACACATGTAACATATAATTCACATCCTTGCATTTTTGCATAAAGCATCACATATCACTTTCAGAACTATCATACCAAACATTTCATTCATACAAAATACACATATCAATTATAAATTCAATGCACATGAGATTCACTTTCATTTATTATTATCATTATGACTAAGAGCCTTTTTACTAGCCCATATTGGTCGTGGATACTGAGCTGTATCAGATAATGTCCCAAACCCTTTAATGGATACTGGGTACATTCACAACTGAGTCTGAGGCTCTAATCACAGTCTGAGCTTTAAGCTCTTTATACTAGCAACTACGTTCACAACTGCCTTTATCTTTCATGCATTCATGTAATGGAATGTTTCACATTTTCATGTTCTCAATCAATCATATGATTTTACATTCACATTCACAATACATTAATCTTCGGACTTTAGTCCATACAAGTAGAACTTCAATATCACATTCATGCATCACAAGTCTTAGACCTTCGGTGTCTGGAATCAATACAATCAAGTCACCTTCAAAAAATAATTGAAAACATAATCAATTAATTGAGTGGGACCATCTAGGTTGCTCACAGTTTGCTCTCGAAGCTATTGCCTCGAAGTTTTGGCAACGTCTGGATATTGATGTTCCAAATGCTCCTCTATAAGACGTAATACATACAAATGTCACAATTTTGCACAATTTCATAAAAATTCATGGATGCACCTTTATGTATATGAAAATGTACAATGCATGATCAATGGCATTCCCAAGTATTTTTTCATTATTCAAGTCACATAATCAATCCAATATCAAATCTCTCTTAAGTAAAATTTGTACTTAAGTTTACACTTGTAACATACCGTTACCTATGATAAGGCTTCAATAGTGAACAAAAGAAATTACTGAGGAATTAGAACGTACAATTCATGCTTAAGCTAAGCATCACATGCACATTTTTGCATGTTAAAATAATTATACATCCATTCATTAACATTTTCTTGGGTATAATTGCATTAGTAACATTATTAAAATATGAATTGTGGATTATGTGTGGTAAAAATTTAATTGGAGACTATAAGTATTATTTCAAATTTTTTGGTGAATTTTTGGAGTATTTTTGGACTAGGAAAAATAGTGAAATATGGCCAATCATAGTGTGGAACGTGGACTAATTAAATATTGACAAATGGCTCACATGAATGGTGACATGTGGAGAGGTGTGATACCTACACGTGGATTAATGAGTTAGTGAAAAAGGTGTTACGTGCAAGAGAACACGAGGTTATGTGTTTTAGATGGAAAGATTGTTTCCTGTAGCTCTCTATCTCTCATTGTTTTTCAACGAGGGTAACATTATTACCAAATTTTCTTCTAGTTTACCAAACACCAAACATCAACTGTTATTTTTGTGTCATTAGTTCACTCTCACTATTAGGAAATATTGTTTAATCAGGTAAGCAACTTTGATGATATTTTATAGAATAAATATATACATGCATGAGGACTTTAAGAAGTGTAGTTTCGGTGATGAATAAACTTGATGATGGATTTGTGAAATGGGAATTGTTTAAAAACTGTACGAAATAGATTCTAGTTTGAGATTTGTGAAAGTTTATGTAAATTAATGTACAAATATATATACTCTATATTGAATTTGAGAAATAGGAATATGGTTATAAATTGATGTACTGTTCATGCATAAATATGTAAAGTGTTAACAGAAATGAATTTGAATGAGTTTAGAACTAAGGAAAAATTTTAAGGTGATGTAGTGATATGGGAAAAACATTTAAATGCAAAGGTTATGGTGAAATGAAGTTTTGATGAAAGATAGAAAAGTTCAAAAAAAATGGGAAATTATAGTAGAGAGAGATATATATGAGGTGTCAAATTTTTGTTGTTTGAATGGTAAGTTTGAATATGATTTGTTTAGTGATTGAATTGGGTATAGAAATGTATAATAGATGTTTTATAAATGAGAACAAATGAAAAAAATGGAAGGAGAAGATGAAGAAGTTGTTCAGTGAAGAAGAAAAGAAATCGCGATTGTGCTAACTTCGTTGAGGAAGGTTGCGAGTCACGTTCATGCTGAAGGATGATTGCGGCATCACTAAAGAATATCACTAGTGGTGATCTTGCTTCTACATGATCGCAACCTGCTAGCAAAAATAGCGATCGTGCATACGCACAATCAGGATGTCCAACTTTTTTCCAAACAATTTATTTCTAAAGATCCTTTGGTATTTTTGTTATAAGTTCTTAACTTGATGTTCAAATGACTTGATTCTTAAACCAATAGATTCATAAGACATTGATCTTAATTTCCACCAAAAAATAATAGCCATCTGAAATGGATTGATTTATGAATTTAAAGGAGAAAGTGCAAATGAGTTTGTAAAGTTATTCATGATTAATGCATCTTCCTATACTTGTAATGAGTGTGTGTATTTGAACATGTTGAATATGAGATAGATGTTGTCTTGGAAGGTTCAATCTTGTGATTTCAATGTATTGTTGGCATAAATTGTATGAGTGATTCTTTCGGATTGAGAAATGATTCATGTGGTTTGTGTTTGAGAGCCAAATGGGATTGTGAAATATACATGTTGCATTCGTCATAGCTGATGGTACCCATTTTTTGATGAGTGTTCCTTTGTTTCACTAGTTTTGTTGACTTTCATGCTGCTTGACCCAAATATATCTCACCTTACCTTTTCCCACATTACAAGCCTAAAAAGTCCTTTGATTCGTGATTTTGCATGTGAAAATTAGTGGTGGAGAAATGAAATGATATACAAAGTTATGGATTGTCATGATTATGAATGGTGTTGAGTGTACTCATAGATATATTTTAGTTAAATACATTTTTCGAGTTTATCATTAGATTGCTCAGTTTTTAAAAATATTGAATTTTGATTGATCATGAGGAAAAGCTTGGAATGTTGACATCTTGCTATGATTTTTGAAAGTCCCTCATCTTTGCTTGTGACTATATTGTCTTGGAAAATATGGGAATTGAGTAAATGTTTTGGGGTCTTTGAGCTTAATTTTAATGTTTTGCTCGAGGATGGTCAAATGCTAAGTGTGTGGGAGATTGATATATGTTTAATTGTTGATATATTTAATCATTTACACTTGGATATTAATGATATAAAAATGCTTAGGATACTCACTTTAATTCATATATGATTTTAGGTATATTTGGAAATAAAGAAATTGAACTAAGTTGAAAGCACGACTTGTTGGCCATTTTTTGAAGATTCATTTTTATTTGTCTTCATGAAGCAAGAAGAATAAAATTAAAAGACAAGAAAGAAAACACAAAAGAAGACAATCAAGAAGGTGCCAAATAAAATAACACAACAGCTGGAATGAATCAAAAATGATAGTAGTATATGAAGAAATCATCAACATTTGGATAAGGCAAAAGCACCAAGGAACGATTGCATTTCACACAGGCGTTCTGTGGAAACGTAGACAATGTCTACGTTTAACACAAACAGCTACATTAAACACAACATTCAGTGGTAGTAGCTGTGCATTTTATACAAAACACACAGCAATAGAAGCATAAAAAAGGAGTGAAAATGAGGGGAGTAAGTAGCAGCGAGGGACAATAAACCCTGAAGGTTTATTTGTCCCATCAAGCAACAATGGAGGCGTGAAGAGAGGGAAGAGTTGATGGCTTGGTGGTTGTGTGAAGGCTTGGTGGCTAGAAAAAGTGGAGAGAGTTGTGGCGCTAGTGTGAAGTGCATGAACAGAGGGCTGGTGGACCAAAAACCCCCATGTTAAATCATCCCATCAAGCAACAGCGTAGGGGGTGAAGAGAGCTAGGTGGCTTGGAAGGTCTGTGGCTTAGAGAAGAGCTATGGCTTAGTGCCGCATAAGAATCTACGAGGGTTCTGTGTATGTTAAAAGCATGAATAGGATCCTTGGACCAAAAACCCCAAAAGGTTAATTTTCAAATAAAGCTACAGCGGAGGTAGAGAAGAGGCATGAGAGCTGCGTGAGAGAGGAGTGGAGGTATAGTAATAAGGGGTTTTGGTAGGGTTATTAATAGGGACTGAAATATTTATCCAGGAGAGACTCATGGAAGGGTGACGTTTTGATACTGGTTTGGAGGCAACATCAACGTCGATGACCTAGGTTAAGTATTTTTTAATTATTTTTCTTTTTCTTTCTCTTTTTAGGAATTGATTGTGTTCTCCTGTGCTAATTGATTTAGGTATTGTGCATAGATAATCAGATTTTTGTTATTGTTCGGTTTTTTGTGTATGACCCCATTAGGTATTATGAAAGGACGATTTTAATGCATTCATTGAGTTTTTTAATTGCAAACCCATTGCTAGAATTTCGATATAGTTTGTACTTGTTATGTTGAAATTCATTTGTAGCGACTAATGATTCGTAATCATTAAGGATAACATGATCTAGGTTAAATTACGCGTCGTATATGGTTGTTGCCTTAATTAATCGATTTTACTAATTTGTAATGCTACTGCCTAATTGAATCTAGAGATCATATCCTAGGTTGTTTGGTGGTTAGGTTTAATTAACGATCATATCTTGATTAATCAAAACCTAAGGGAAAACTTAGGTTAATGTTTAACTCATGATTAATAGTTGCTACGAGAGGTTTGAGAACAACAAATTAATGAAATATGCTTAATTAGGGTGTAGGCCGAGATTGAACGAAAGAACCAAGCCCCTACCGAATTCTTCACTTTTATCATTTTTTACATATTTTCTTTATTTTGTTTTTATTAGTTAGTCTCATTTCATTTTCTTTTTTAAAAAATCCAAAACCCCCCGTTAAACCTAAGCACCAGTTAATCTTATTTCATAAACTTTACAGTGTAGGCCGAGATTGAACGAAAGAACCAAGCCCCTACCGAATTCTTCACTTTTATCATTTTTTACATATTTTCTTT
>JANSVA010025669.1:0-14641 GCA_025504915.1 Erythroxylum reticulatum | reverse complement strand
GAATTGTACAAAGTGTATGTTTATGATTTAGTAATGAAATGACTTTATGATTGCAAGTGTTTTGTTCTGTAATGGGCCCAAGCGATTACTAAAACTCTGATGAGTTCAATAATGATTGTAATTTTTTAGACTGAAATTATTTATAAATAAGTTGGATCAAAATTGATTATTGATTTTTTCTTATATATATACATCGTTTCAATTAATTTGCAATGAGTTTTAACCAATGACTGTTTTAGCATGCCGCTCTTGCGGGCTTCGTACTCGAATATCACTCAGGATGTTGGGTATATGTCCTGTGAGAGTGGGGTGTTACATTTTGGTATCAAAGCCTAAATTTAATATCTTACATGGGCATTTTTCGAAATATGTGTCAAGTTATATGCATTTAGTAATGTCATAGTAGGCAGTAACAACTGATCCCCATTCTGAGTTTTATGTATATGAGTCATATACATGAGCATTTGTTAAGTGTTTTAATTGATTGAAGTAGTGGGAAGAATAATGATTTGTCTGAATGTGAGAAAATGAAAGTTTGTAGATATGTAGATATGGGAAATAATATATGGTTAGATATGATAAATAATGATTTAATGCCTTTGAATTGGGGAATGTTTTATGGAATATGACATCAATCGTATATTGTGGTAATATATATCCCCGAATGCAATATAGATGTGAATATTTTATCGTGGATTGGTTGAGGAAAATAGAAAAATAAGTGGAAATGATGAGATTAAAGTATACAAGCAGAATGAAATGAAAAAATTATTATGATCCTAAGATGATGAACTTAGAACTAATCTGGTTATGGATTAATGTGACAAGAGTTACGATCCAGTATAAGAATATATTAATGGAATTCAGATCAGAATTTCAGGATGATTATGTATCTATAATTTCGAATTGATAAGTGAACACACGTATGTATGACGATATAATGGTAATTGGAAGAAAGGATAATGATAGTGATATATGTAAAAGTTGTCACAATTAAGTTAATTTGTTAGTTTATAAACACATGTTTAATAATGGGATCACCATGACAAGTGAGAGAATCGAGCACATAAGTATTATATGCATGGAGATATTATAGGAAGCAATCTATAATATATGAATATTTTTTAGTCATAGTCCCCATAGTTCAAAATCTAAGATGAATTAGAGTAACACATGAAAGTACTTATAATGATCAATCGGGGGTAGATTGAGATTGTTGTCATGATGTGTGATTAATTAGAGGAAAAAGAAGAAGGGCACGATTATGGCATAGTCCTCTCAATCGAGGACAGACGCAAAAACAGAAGTGTTGACCTAAATCAAATGAGATTTAGGTATCCTGAGCATAAGTTATTAATTAGTAAATTGTCTTAAATATATTTCTAGATAAGATGTAATGATTTTGATGGTATATACCAAGGTATAAAGTAATGGATCTGCTTAATGCTTCACTGAGCCTTATTATAAAGGATATTCTAATCATATAAGTTATGACATAAATTGATCTTATTGAGATATGATGAATGGTTAAAATTGATCTTTTTGAGGTACTAAGAATGTCTAATAAGTAATGATGGGAATAATTGATTGATAAGGATTAGATGAACAATATAGTTGATAGTAGTAAGAAATCTTCTTTGGAAGAAAAATTAAACCGAATAAGGTTAAGTAGACCAAATGGTTTACTTTTAAGAATGAACGAAAATGGAATTAATTAAAAGTGAATATTGGAGTTCTATTCCTAACAAAGACTCAAGCATAATATTTAAAATATGCTACTGAGAGTAAGTATCTAACTATGTGATTGGATTTTTGAAATTGAGGCGATACTCTTGCTAATGTGAGGAGAACCTAGGCCCACATTACATTATGCAAATATGTTCAGGGAGTATAAATTTGATTTGATGAATATGTTGCCAACACAAGAAGTTAAGATTGTGAATAAATTAAAATGAGGGGAGAAACTAGTAAGAATGGCTCGACATTGCAATAAATCAATAGGTAATCAAAGGAAGTCAAATGAATGGAGAAAATCATTTAAGAAAATGAGACAATCAGGAAAAACTGAAAATAACATGAGATTTACTTCATTGAGGAATTGATTACTTAAGGAATTATGAGAACTAATCGTGAGTACATAACGTTTTGGCAATATTTGGCAATATTTGTTTGAATTAACAATGCCCCCAATATTATTATGGCTTTAAAGGATAACGTGATCCAATTTTGCTTGAATTAAATAGTTACTATGATTATAAATGGTATTTGAATCTATTCCAAAAAGTTACTTTAAATGTATTCAAAAAGTTGAAAAGAATATTTTGATTACTTAAAAAAATTTGCAGTTTTAAATGAATATGAAATTCTGTTTGTGCATTAAAAGTGAAAGCTATACGTGGCATATTCTGTTATATGAAGCATTGCATATAATGCCTGTTCAGATAAAGGTGTTGTGATCAGAGTAGCTGGTCTAAAAGCGCTTTAAGCTCAGAATTCTGCAAGTAGAGCTTTGTTCCGTGATTTCTGTTTCAGACTGAGCCTAATGGCCAGTATCTATATTTTGTATCTGAAAGGCACTCGATCACAATAAATAATAACGAATTTAGAGATTTTGTAATATACAGTGAAGTCTCACATTAGAAATTAAAATGCACTTTGTTGCAATATAATAAACTAATTTTGTATGCACAGAGACAAATAAAATCTCATAAGTTAAATATTTGATACATGATTTGAAATTTGTTGAAATAGCCATTACTTTGACAGCTTGGCGACACTATATGTATAGTGAGACATTTCAGATAGTTTATACAAATATGCAGATCAATAAAGTTTGAGGTACTTAGTGAGTTTGAAAGAATTTTATGACACTGAGACAATGGATAGAAGTATTGAAGGACTATGATTGTACAAATGAGTACTATCTTGGTAAAACCAGTGTACATATCTGACTCTTGAACAAAAATTTCAATAAAGGAATAGCACAAATTCAGATATTGTGGTTACTAAATCTAATGCATTGAAAACGTAGAGTATTTAGTTGACTTTTGAGCAAATCAAAGTACTATTAGCTAACGATTTAAAAATCAGTTTCACATGAAAAGATTAGCGAAGCCCAAACTGAGGATTCAAAAATTATAAATGTTATTGAGAAAATTGAAAATTGATAATGAAATCGAATTTTGAGTTTGAATAAGAAATTGATACCTTGTGTTTGTTATATGAAGATTGTGTGCACAATAAAGATGATTGAGTAAAAGATTGCTAGAGAAAGAACAAACAACTTATGCTATACATCTTAGTAGGAATATGATGAAATAATGTTTGATGGCTATGGATGTAAAAAGAAAAAGAAAAAGAGTGACTATATGTAATTGTTGCCAACAATCTTAACTGTTGAAGATATGCTTAAAGCTTCTATTATGGAGTTCATAGGAACATGAGGCCAAAGTTTAGTTTTAATTGACCTTAATCATAATAATCAATATCACTGTGATATCATTAGAATATCATATGAAGTGTTATACAACAGAAAGAGTCGACTGCCTTCATATTTGGATGAATAAGGCCTAAAAATAGTTTTACGCCAGAATTGATGGGAGATGTTGATGATAAGTGAAATTGATGTGTATTAGAAATTGATTCAAGAAAGAAAAATGAATTAGGTGGATCAACATCGAAGATTTAGAATAAAGTAAGATAGCATATGAGTTAAGTGTAGTAATAATAAAGAGATGTGAATTATCAAGCAATAGATGAATTGTTTCTGAGAGTATCACCTTGCCAAGGTGTGCTCAGTTTAGGAAAAAGTATAAGCTAAGCCGACGTAAATTGGTTCACCTAAAATTATTGTAAAATAGGACCATAACATACGAGTTTGTAACACCAACAAAGATGTTTAAAATACATAAAGTGTGATATGTGAGTATGCTAAGAAATATTGATATGATCTGACTAAGATTTATTGTCGGCATAGGAAATGAGAATTTTGAGTAATCTGAAATATATTGAGAAATAGACAACATAGTGTGATACTTGATAAGTAATTGAAAATTTGATTAATTCCATTAACTATAGTCTAGTGGAAAAGAATCATTTAAGTGAGGAAGCCACATTTGAAACGGAGGAGCATATGAGGAATCGGTACTCCTACCTATTCAACCATTCAGGTAAGAATTTTGAGGAAGAAATTTTTGTTAAGAGGGGAGAATTGTAACATCCCGTTACCTATGTTAAGGCTAGAATTGTGATTTATGAGAAAATACTGAGAAATTAGGAAATACATATCATGCTTTAGTTAAACATGACATGCACATTTTTGCACATGAATATGATTGTGTATGCATTCATTGACATTTTTCGGGTATAATTGATTTATAAATGCGATTAAAATGTGAATTGTGAGTTATTTGCGTTAAAAATTTATTTGGAGACCATTAGCATTATTTCAGAATTTTTGGTGAATTTGAGGTACGTTTGGACTAGGACAAATACTAAGTGATAGGATAAATTTATACATGAAAAACTTGGATGATTAAGCCTAAAATTGAGTGACATTTGGCATAGTTAATTGGAGACAAATGGATTAGTAATTAAGTGACAAATAGATCAATTATTGTGTGAAAAGTGGACTAATAAATAGGAGACATATGGACTGATTAATTGGTGACTTATGGCGGCATCTAGAGTGGATTAGTGGCAGGATCTTGATTAGGCAAATGTAAAACATGCTTTAAAACAAATGTTGTGCGGTAAAGTTGACATCTGGCATGTTGATGGAGCAAATTCCAGCAACAATGTTTCCGTTGTTTCTCTCACCTTTCTCCACGAAATTACTCCAACTTTCTCCTCTCTAATTTGCCTGAACCCTAGCCAAAGTGCTGCACCAAAACCATCTTTTTACCTTACACAAAATAGTCAAGAAAACCAGCTGAAAGTTACCTTCATCTTGTTATCCAAAATCAACCTGTTTTCATCATAAGTTTGTGATGAATTTTACTTGCATGGAGACTTGAATTAATATGAAGTTTGAGCTGAATTGAAAGCCTAACAAGTAAGTGAAAATTTGATCTTTATGATATGTTTGGTAGTATGAGAATTATGCCTGAATTGGAATGACATAAATGAGATATTGGTGAAGATGTATACTGGAATATTATGAACTAGAGATTTTTTATTGAATAGACTTCGGTATTCTGATTAGAAATTGAGATATATATTTTGGAACAAGTTGATTCTTAATTCAAATTAAACTAGAAACATATGTCTACAACTTTGATGAGGAAGCCGAATGTTAATTCTATCTCTAAGCATTTCCAAATCTGGATGAAAGTAGAGTTAGGATTTCTGTTATAGTTTAAAAATAGTCTGAACTCTTTTGGATATAACTTTCAGTATATTGAATCAAATTGTATGATTCTACTGTTATTAGAAACTGGAAACATAGTGGAACAATTTTATAGAAGAAAGTGTTACTAAATTACACCATTTTCCTTGTCATAATGATCATGCAAAGTTATCCCAAAAGGGGGTGTTAGGATGAAATTGCTGAGGTGTGCTAGAATTTGACAAGTGGAATGTTTTTACTGAACATACTTCAGTATTTTGGCTATATTTTGATCAGTAGATTTAAAAATGAAATGATTCTTGATTTAAATTGAACTAGAGACATTTGGCTACAAATGTTAAGAAGAAATTGAATTTTAATACTTAGGCAGTAGCACTACCAGGGATAGAAATTAGGTCCTGTTGTTAATGAATAAACTGTATTGATATAGGCTCAATTAGACAAATATGTCTTCACAAAAGTTATAGCTTATTATTTTATCATTTTATTAGTATAAAGTTTGTAAGTTTTGTATATTACAATTCAAAGATATGATGTGTACAACTTGAATACATAATCATGCATTAGCCAAAATTTCAAATGTATATAGTCTGTGGTATTTTGAGCATAACTCATAGAATAATGAACCAAATTGAATAATCTTGGTATCATTACAAACTTAAAACATTGGAGAACAACTTTCCAGAAAAAAAGTGTTGCCTAATTTTGTCATGTACCTTATCAAAATAATTATTTAAAGTTGACCTGAAAGCATATTATGAGGAAATAATCTGAAATGATCAATTGAGTTATGAAATTAGTTTCACATTATTTTATTATAGTCCAAACCCTAAGTATAAATTATAATAATGGGGGTTTTACTATATGAATGATATGGTGGCACAATCTCGATAAGATGCCTGGAATTGTCATTAAACATGCATTGTGCATATTGTCTATATATTGATATGTATAAAGAAAGACTTATACATTTGTGCAAAATTGTGATATATGAAATGTATTTTTTATGATATAGAGGAGCACATTAGACGCTAGTTAGATATTGCTAGACCATCCAGGCAATAGCATATTGGAGTGTACTATGAGTAACCTAAGATGGTCTCACCTTGATTTGTATTGTTTATTACTGAATTGAATTTGATATTGATTAATGTGTACTAAATTGTGTACTGAATTTCGGACAATAATTGTCTGAGGTGTTCGATCCATATGAATATCATTGAAAGTGCTACTTGTATGTGAATGAGACTGCCTACTTGAATATTTTGATTCTCAACTAGAAATTTGAATGCCGGATTTATGTCCGATGACCTCTGAATGATATTTGAATTCTTAACGAAAGTTGAATGCCGAACTTAGGTCCAATGATTATGAGATTTTGATTGTGAATTACGAATGTCTGCTATACATGACTTAATTTTGTATTTGATGCATTGTATAAATGTATGCTCAGGTAAAGGCATTGTGACCGGAGTAGCCAGTATGAAAGTGTTTACACGTAGAGCTTTGCTCCGTGATTACTGTTTCTGCATGTAGAGTTATGCTCTATAATTCCATTCTGGATGAGCCTAATGGGTCAGTATCTGTATATGTATGCGATAGGCTCTCGGTTGCAATAATAAAACGAATGCGAGTCTCATGCATATAGAATTAATATATGATTGAAATTCATTGAATGATTTATAAAGCTAAAATGTAATGATAAATTGATATGAACTATTTAACTATATGAACTGTGTGATCATATAATGATTGAATTTTGTTATATGAATGAGCCATCAAGGATGGATACTCAACTAAGTTTGTAAAACTCATCAAAAATTACAACGTGGCTTTTATGGTTTAGTAAAGAACTCCAAAGAGGCTTCGAGTAAGAGTTCCAAGTCAGGATTAGTATGCGCCTGCATATGTCTTTAGTGAATTTTGTGTTTTTGAATTATGTTCCGCAAGAATTATATAAAGTGTATGTTTATGATTTGGCAATGAAATGACTTTATGATTGCAAGTGTTTTTTTATTTAATGTGCCTAAGTGATTACTGAAACTTTGATGAGTTCAATAATGATTGTAATTTTTGTGACTGAAATTGTTTATACATAAGTTGGATTAAAATTGATTATTGATTTTTCACATATGTGTACATTGTTTCAAACAATTTGCAATGAGTTTTAACCGATGACTATTTTAGCATGCCGCTCTTGCAGGCTTCGTACTCGGATATCACTCAGGATGTCGGGCATATGTCCTGTGAGAGTGGGGTGTTACATTTAGACCAGAAATTAGTTATACAGTGAATCGTCTCAGTTAGTTTCTCTCTAAGCCTCTCAAATCAACTGGGTTACTTGCAAGAGAGTTTTATGGTATCTAAAGGGAACAATTGGTTACACTCTTCACTTTCGGCCCTCGCACAATCCTCTATCTCTACAGGCTTATAGTGACTCAGATTGGGCTGGAAATCCAGACGATAAGAAGTCGACAACTAGAGGTTGTGTCTTCCTAGGTGGTAATCTAGGGTTTTAGATGTCAAAGAAACAAACTTACAGAGCGCTAGCTCAGGTCTCTACAGAGGTACTATGGTTGCACTCATTGTTAAAGGAACTAGGGTTCACTCTCAAGCACACACCGATTCTCTGGTGTGATAATAATGGAGCACGATTTCTAGCCCTAAATCCGGTGCTTCATGCTCGGACAAAACACATCAAGGTTAATGTGCATTTCATACAAGACAGAATAGAGAAGGAATAATTGGAAGTTCATTACATAAACACAGAAGATCAAGTAGTGGATTTACTTACCAAGCCCCTCACGATGGATCGATCAACGGTGTTATTGTCCAAGCTCAATGTCTCTGTCCATCCCCATTTTCGCTTGAGAGGAAATGATGGAGATAAGATCTCTGGGCCTGTTCACAACTTGACCCGAGAGCCTAACAAACAACAAGCCTAAAGGAAAACTAAGCAACCAGAAGCCCAACTCTGCTCTGCTGCTTCTAGAGAATTCCAACAAGTTGACCATGTTCCTGCACAACACACAAGCAAATCCTTATAACAAGAATGTCAGCTGAAATTTAGTTGACAACCAAAGCTATCAGAATTAGTTAGAACCTTAGCCATTAGATTTTAACAGTTTCAAATCGATGGATGAAATCCATTCAATACTCTGTATAAATACACTCAACGTATTGATAATAAATTATTGTGCAGATACACAAAATACTTACCAATCTTACAGAGGCGATCCAAGCAAAAGGAAATTTTCAGGCATCGGAACTAACCTGATAGGCAACAACAATGCTGTGACTGAAGTAGTCATTTTATCTATAGCAATAGGAATAATGGTGTCAGGTCAAGCCAACACATTCTCTGAAGTACACTGCTATAACAAAGCCACCAGTTTTGGTGGTACTGGGATTTACTTGAAGCTGCCCAGTTTGACAAAGACTAGGATAATAAATTGTTACATAGACTAAACGAGAATTGTTACAGAAGATCCTGTGCAACTTACCATATCTAACAGGTTTTTTCTTAGTGAAGCATACATTTTATCAAAGTCCATAAATGGTGTTGCCAAAGGTGTCATCATTGTGGATAACATATTTTTTGGCTCTAACAATGGGATTGACATTATTGAGTTGGACCAAGCAAATGGTCCTTTCAACCAAATTGATCAAGTCATGGTTGACAGGAACAACACCAAAGGCATGAATGTGAGATCAATAATTGCTAGGGGTCCCTACAAGGACATGGGACCTCATGGAAGCTTGATTTTAGCCATGTTTTATTTTTCCCTAACCTTATAAACCATGTACAGTACACATTAAGCAAAAGTGGTTCCTCGTTTCCTAATCATTCCTTAAGGAATGTTTCCAACAACTAGGTAGTAATCGAGTCCAATGTTGCAGTATCTACAAGTGTTTTTGTGACAGTGGATCAAGGAATCACATGTTGAAGATATATGAGTTACAATTATTGATCATATAGAGATCTCTAAAAGGGAGATTGACCCTTCATTCATGAATCAATCCCCTTTTACATGTCACAATCATTGTTCCACTAGTAATTTCAAGTCAAAACTTGAGATTGATATATTGTATAGATAGATGATACAAGGTTGTCATAAGTTGATCAAAGGAAACTGCGTATACTGTTAGTAGTTGAACAAACATCCGATACTAATGTTTTGGTTAGGTAATTTAGGATGTTTTTAAAATATGAACGAGGATCTATACCTGATTCATGTGTAAGCAAATGGAAAACGGCCAAACTAAATGGGTCCAGGAGTTGAAATTAGAAGTTAGACTATAATTAGTTAACTAATTCTTGCTTTTTTCACTACTAGAAAAATGAAGCTTAGCGATGGAAATTACCAATGGAACATCTACACATTTCGTCAGAAAGCTAAGTTAGTGACAGAATTTACCAACGGACGAAGGCATCGGAGAAACGGCCATAGGTAATAATTTGCAACGAATCACAGAATGTCTATCGCAAATTTACTGAAGAAAATTTTGTGTAACCATCAGTGAATATACTGACAGTTATTCTATGTTGTCTTCGATTGGTAAAGTTATTGATGGATAAAATATATTCATCGACAAACTTACCAACAGAATTGGCTATTCTGTCGGTAAGTTAATGTTGTCATTACTGATGGTTATTAGTTATCCATCAATAAATCGAATATATTTTATTGACGAACTTTGTTTTTTCGTCGGTAAATTTTCTAAAAACTATTTTTAAAATTTTCCCTTCATTAAATTTTATTTGATGATGTTATGATTGATGCATAATTTAAATATTTATAGTTATCTGTTGATTATATTTTGATTTGTTTCAATATTTAATTTGTTAAACAAAAAGTTGATTGATGATATAAAGTAAAAATTATCTTAATTGATAATAAAAAATTATTTTGTACATAATAAGTATTTGTAATTCATATAAAATGACTACAAGTAGGCTATTCATTTGGTGACTGCGAATGCTTTGATTGTTGCGATGAGGTGCTACGCTTCCCCTTCAACTTATCCACTTTAGTACGGACCTGAGTTATGTACTCTATCGACTGTTGCAACTGAGTTGTTAATGTTTGTACTGTGCTCCAAAGATCATGGACTTCATTAGGTGCTGATCGCCTACTAGATGTTGTTGTACTGGATGTGGATGATTGCTAATAACATATGTTCACAAATGAATCTAAGATGAATATCCTTCCACGACGGTCCCTACCACCCACTGCATGAAGATAGGTTTTAAGTCTCATCAACATCTTCAGACTACTGAGACTATCATTGAATGATTTCTTGTATTTAGTCTTATCATAAGACAATGTTTATGTTAGTAAATGGTAATTATTACAATGTTTATGTTAGTAAATGGTAATTAATATTAAAGCATAAATTTCACATACATTTAGTTCTCTACATTAGGCATTGACAAAGGTCACACCGTCGTGCTTGTTAGTGTGAGTGAGCAAAAAGAGTTGATGGGCAGAGACCTTTCCTGCATCAGAATAAAATGTTATAAGTGAACTACAATTTATAAAAATTTTGGCAGAATTTCTTCTATTTTTATGATATTTACCTCTTGTTAAACAAAGAAAATAACTCAACAACAAAGCCATACATGCCACCAGACATTTATAACATTATCATTTGTGGTGGGTAATAGATCCTCCAGTATGTACAAGAAGACTCTCTCCTCCCTGTCCTCCACATCTGTTGGTAGAATTATGCTTTGAAATGGACATTGTCTAGGGTAATGCTTAACATTGTTGTCATCGACTCCATATTTGTTCAAAAATATAAGGTTGTACTACACTAGTCTTGTGTATCGCAACAACAAAGTTTCGATAACGTGTACGTACTCGTCTCTCCCATACTTTATAAACGACTGTGTCAAATTCAAAATTCCAAAAAAATTCTTTCTGAAGTAAAAGGAAAAATATACGATAAGTATTTATAATCTAATAATATTTATCTAATAAATGTATAAAATCAATAAAAAATATAAAAATAATTTTTTGTACCTCAAACTCCTGATAGTAAAATTCTTTTGTCGTCTGAGAGATATTCTTCCATATATAACCCTCAACATCATTCTTCTCCTTAAATTTGGATGTCCTGTTTCTTGAGTATGGTTAAGACGAAATCAACATAATATTAAAAAATTAATTTTATATCATTTTTTAAATTTAAACCTATAACTTAATTATAAACATATGGTGTTTCATATATTTTTACTTACATATTGCTGATAATTGTGATGTAAAGTTAGAGTTAGTTGGTCATTTGGTTAGAGTTGGTAAGCCTATGGATGGTGACTAAAGACAAATGAAAACAAGCAAATGAGGAAAATTGAAATCCATAGATTACTAAAAAGAAAATAAGAATAATAGTCTAATCGGGTCCTAAATCTTTAAATCGGCAATTCAAGTAGGATAAAAAATGGGTCAGAAAGAACTTATTTACGTTTAACTATTTGCCTAGGTCTGAGTCTAAATATAAATCATCATCATCATCACATCCAGTTCGAAGTCCCACAATGAAGTGAGGTCTAGGGAGGTCTGATAGTACGCAACCTTATCCCTACATAGTAGAGATTCTATTTCCGGTAGACCCACATGCAAATAAGACAATATAAGAATGATGCATGTTACAAAGAGAATAGGTAAATCTCGCTGATAAAATTATCATGTAAATAAAAATTCACTAAAAACATAAATAAATGATTATATATACATAATACAGAAAATAATACTAGTGATAATAGTACTAATAATACTCCTAATAATAAATATTAAAATATAATACAAATACGAAAAGATAATTAAATAATACTAAAAAAGTGTTAAAATAAAACAAAGACAAGTAATAATTAGTGTGCCAACCGAAGGTATCCTCAGTCTTGTAGATACACACACGGTCTCAGCACAATGAAAGAGCTCATAAGGAAAAAAATTGAGGTGTCTTGCGAGAAAGTCTCCGAGCTAGTAAGGGGAGATTCTACAGATACAAAAGAAGTTACATAATCCACTGGATAAATCCACATAAATAAGAACCTAGAATAACCAAAGATGTCGCGTAAGACACAGGAGTGTGCTATTAATGGGAAGCAAGAGGAAAAGACTGATAGGAGAGGATTGTATCCTGTCAACATTTTGCTACTGTTTTTTTGCACACAGGTACACGAACTGTCCTAAGTTGCGGTGGTGATATTCACAATTAAGGGAGATGCAAATTTCGCAACTTTCCGATGAACAAAATGCTATTTCATCAAAGTGTTAATAAATGGTTTGCACAAACGACAAGAAGAATTTTCAAACCAAACTACAACCTGTTCTTTCTACATAAAGACCTTAAAACCAAACTACCTTACGAGCTACGCAAGCCTTGCCTTCAAGAAGTACTACAACTGAAGTTGCTAACCGTCTGTCTGAACTAACCCTCCCATCTAAAGGAGACATCTAACTTACAAGTATAGTGTAAACTAAGTTAGAGAGCTGTTAAACATGTATACACAGAATAAGTATGCAGGCTACACCCTCCATAAGGAATACCTACAAAGAAAACCAGTGACACCCTAATACAAAAAAACCTCTTTTCTCATGTCAAAGAAAAAGGTGAGCTTCAGTAAGTGAGTTAAAATGAAAGATACTCGTTGTATATAAAGTAGTTGCTAAGAACCTCCACACTTCGAACCTCCCACAATCCTTAAAATTAAAAAAAAACCATGCAAGAAATATATTATAACCCGCAAAAACAATGACTACTGCTGACAACATAAGTAAATACACCATATCCAAAGAACCTTCACTTCACCAAACCTCTAAACCTAAAACCTATATTTGAAAGACTTAGGACTCGCCTGAAAAAATGCGAGAGGGATACAAAGAGAGCGTAACAGATGTAACGGGGAGCCTGCAGAGAGTAAAGTAGAGAGAGAAAAGATAGCTTACTTGCACCAATTTCAAATCAACAATGCTTACTAACATACGAGCAACAATTAAGTGGGCATGAGTATCTATCCTTATCATTTCAAATCGACAATGCTTACTAACATACGAGCAACAATTAAGTGGGCATGAGTATCTATCCTTATCTTTGTAGAAGTAATGGAGTACGTGACTCTCCCTCCAAATCAGATCCTTACAAACCTACACTCTCAAAAGGAAAAGGAATGGTCTTGTAGCATTTCAAAGCGTACCTTACACCTATGATTAACCAAACCTTGAAATGTGTACTGAACCTGCTAACAGAGCTATCAACTTTGGATCTTGAAGAAATGCAGCTCCCTATAAACCTCAACTTAAACCAGCATCCTGTCTGCACGTGAACTCATATAATGGTGAAATGAAATGCGGAGGGAAAAGGAAAAGCTAACACAACTCACACGCCATGCTGACATGAATTGCAGAACAACTTAAAGAACCTCCAACAGACCTCCCCATTACCCAGGGTTCCAATCTTGATTGGTACATGGGATGAGGAGTGTTTCTACAGAATTCCAATTATAATGTTCCGCCCAAAAAAAAAAAAGGAAGCAACCATTAGCCAAAACAATTATATATGGTGAAAAAGGAGTCATGGACCTGACTTGAGCATCATGAAGTGGAAACGTAAAGATTAAAAGGACGGGCTCAAACACTTACACCACAACATAGCCAAATGTGGTTTTGCAGGAAAAAGGAAAAAGAAAATAACTTGGGATTAAGGAGTATAACCAACATCAGTCAAAGAAATAACACTATTTAACTGTCAACCTCCTCCAAACAGTTCATAGACTTGGAGCCGGTTAACATCACCAGCTTACGCAAGCTCACATCCAGTAAACATGTAAATTAAAAATCGACACAGTATGATTTTCAATAGCAGTTCTAAAATCTCAAAAGGGTACTCCATTTAATTGTTGAACCAAATAAGTCCATCCAATAATTTCAAACTCTCTTGATAAAAAAGTTTCCATTGACATAAAGAATCGCCTTCCTAATAACAATATCTGGTCTTCTACAAATGAAAGCAACAGTTTCTACAACCAAACCCACAAATACCAGTAGAAAGCAGATCCCAAGCATAACAGAACAGAGAATAGACTCATTGGAAGTGAATGTCACAAAACGAACTCACCTCTAGAATTTCACATCTACAAGGTCGACCAATTAAGTTGGGCAAAAGGTGTTTGAAATATAAATATTTGGTTTAAATTCAAGCCCAATCCGTGCTTGAGAAGCCGTATCACGTATCAGTTCGTCAAACTCCAGAATCGTGAGGCCAGAAATTCTTGGAAGGTGATAAGCC
>JANSVA010025630.1:0-14646 GCA_025504915.1 Erythroxylum reticulatum | reverse complement strand
CTTGTGCTCTTGGTCTTTACTCCTTAGCTCTACTTCTTAAATGTCCTACAATGAAAAAATAGTATTTTGTAGTATCAATTGTTCTAAAAATCAATTTAGTGAAATTACTAATTATTTGTGACAATTTTACCCTTAAACTACTTTAATTCAAAACAAGCACTCATTAGTTAAATTAAGCACAAAATCTAATAATAAAAGCCAAGAAATATTTAAAAAAACTATGAAATTGTCACCAATTGATATAGGAAACTTGGGTTCAATCATATCCTCTTCTTCATTAGCTTCTTGAAGAAAGACTTCCATAACTTCTTCAAGCTTAATGTCTATTGTCAACTGTTCTTCATCTTCTCGTCCCTTAAAATATTCGAACACATCATTTTTTTGAATTGGTCACCCTTCTCTGGATTCTTTAATACATCATTCATATTGAATGTCACTTGATTATCACTACTCTGAATGGTTAGTTTCTCTTTATGGACATCTACCTAAGTTTTTTCGATGTTCAGGCATGGTATATAAAGAATTGGTGGATAATTGGGAAGGATGGCATTCTTTTCGGCATCCTCTTTCCTCATCTCTTGGACTTCTATAAGATGGGGTTTAGCTTAGTCTTCCACTATTTCTTCTTATTCTTCCCCATTTCTAAGTAGATATGCTCATATCGCTCTCATGGATGTAATTCCATATTACTCAAAGATTTTTCTACAATTCTCTTACAAAATTCATTGGAAAGCTGTCTCACTTAAATCTCCAGGTTGTGAATAAAAGAGACATGATTTTTCATTAGTCGATCAAATTGCTCTTCTAGTCTCTTCCATGTTTGTTAGCTTATCAATGATTTTGAGCAATTTGGTATCCTAAGAGTTAGACTCATCTTGCTGAACTCAAATAAGTCTTAATGTCCTATGTGAGTACTTACAATGTTGGACCAATAGAAATTTGGGTGTTTCTACCACCCAGAGGTCTACGTATTCATATAAGGATGATGATTTTCCCAACTAAATTGGGGCTTATTGAAATCTACAAGAGTCTTTGTTCCCTATAATAGACATCCTCTACAAACATTCCTTTTTTATCTCTTCTTAATATTCAACTCTTAAGATTCCCAATTATTGTTAGATCGTATCCAAGTTGATGTGTCATCTACTTTATGCCCATTTTTTAAAACAAAAGGTGAAAAAGCCTTAGACTACAAGAATTAAACTAAACGCCTCCTCGGTAATGGCGCCAAAAACTTGATCATGATTTTTTGATATATGTAAGTTTTAATATTTTAACCTCGATATTTTGCAAGCGTATGGGTCATTCATATAATTTCTAAGGTATCGATCCCATAAGGAGGGTTAATCTAATCCTAAACCCTAAGGTTAAAACAAATTGCAAAAATTCATTTGTAACTAAGCGAAAATAATAACACAATTCAATCAACCAATTCAACTCAAGAATTGATTAAAAAATATTAACAAATCATCAAATTGCAATGCATGCACTAAGAATCAACCTAAGGAACTACCAATTGAAAGAAAGGGGAAATTTTTAACTATCTTCAACACTAACCTAATTAATTAGGAAATGTTAAATTATTGGTCCTGGACTATCCTAGGGTTAATTATTCTCTCTCGGGTTATAACCAAAATCCCTAAATTATAAACACTAATCAGATTATGGAAAATTGTAATTTCTTAATTCATAGTTTATCTAAACCCTAATTAGATCTGAAGTTTTCCACTAGACTACCAGAACCTAAGTGAGATCTCTTGTCACACAATTACTGATTTGATTGATTTCTCATTCTTATTAATTTACCTAACTCTCGTTAGCCCAATTTATTTATTTTTCATCGGTTCACCCTCTCAGTCTATTATTGATTTATAAAAATGCAAAAATCAATCATAATGAATCCAATTCACATAAACATTTAGATTTTTATTGAATCAAAGAAAAAAATAACCAAAAGGTGAGTTTAGACAATCCTCAACATTCATAAATCCTATCTCAACAACTATTCAAATTCTATATGTAGATAAAAATAAAAATACACTAAAAATAGATCTAAATGAATGGAGGCAACAACGATGGGAAACCTTCTGTTCTGGGAAGTACTTCATGTAGGCTTCTTCTCCACATTTTTCTTCCTTCATCTCTTCCTCAATCTCTTGATGAACTCTCTCAAGGGTTTCATGATGGTGGCTTATACAAGAAATTGCCTCATTCTTTATATACTTAATGTATTCTAGGTAGCCCTTGGGTTTTTTCAAGGTCGAAAGGTTTAAAAAATCACTTAAAACTTAACTTTTCTGTGTGTCTGGGCATCTACCTGATGCAGGCCATAATCGTGGACCACTTATAAGCTCTCTATCACTATCGTGGCAGGTAGGACACGATCATGGGCCAAGTCATATGCTTCTATCACGATCGTGGTGATTTGGTCACAATCGTGGGTTATCTCTTTTCTTATATCACGATCGTGGACTCGTTGTTTCAGTCTAAGTCTCTCTAAAACTTCTTTGTTCTTTGCTGTTGACCCTGAAACACTAACAAACACATCAAGATACCTCAAATACATAATAATCAAGCTCAAATGCTTGTACTATCCCATTAAGGCAGTTAATCACAAATAATTCACAAACTAACACAATTATACTGAAAATACATACTAAAAATTGAAAAAATAAATAAACATATATCAAACTATACCCTAAAACATGATGCAATTTACACTTATCACATCACTTGCAATCTTTGGAAGATGTTGCATCAAGGAAGCTAGATCTTGTTGTCTTCTATGTTCTTTTCTTGGTGCTAAGATTTACACCTTAATCTTAGATGTGTGCTGGTTGGTTGGAAAGGTTAGATTACCTGGTTCCTTTGGCTTTGAAATTTGAAGTTAAATAATTAAGGGAATACTAAACTTGACAGCGTGTATTAATACAAGCTCTATGATGATTGAATTGGAATAGAATATGTGTTGTGACGTTGATAAATGAGTGGTAGAAAAGCGAGTTGTGTATGGCAAATTATGTTATGGTTATGATGTATGAAAGACCATGATTTGTGAAATACCTAATGAATATTTCTGAATTAGATTTGGACATGAATTAGATGGGGAATTGAAGCATAAGTAAGGTACAACTGAGGTGGAATGAATGAAATTTGATGAAGGCGTATTGAATGGAGTAAAGGAACTACAATTTAGAGACAAATTGAAGGCTATAGGTGAGTAAACATTTAGTTCACCCATCCCACAATCTTGAAATTCTTAGGAATAAGAAAAGGATGGATTGTGCAATTGTTGAACTTTATAAGGTTAAGACTTTATAATGATGTAATTAGACTTGATTAGGATGTGAAATGAACCCAGCTCGATGTGCAAATAGTTAGTTAAATAATGAATAAGGTTTAGATTATTAATTGAGGTAATAAATTAAGGAAGATGTTCTTTGATATCAAAATTTCTAATTTTGAAACTTATAAGTTGTTAAAGGAACGAATTATACTTATGAATGCTAATGTGCCTTAAAGAACAAGAATAATGTGTTAGTAGCTAATGTGTGTGAATTAGGAACTTTTGTTAATACATGTATTGTGTAATTACTTAATGCATTCATTGGTGCATTATTACAAATGTTTATGTTTGTTAGGCATGTAATTTTGATCAAATGTGAATGATTATGTTCAATTTGAGAAAAATGGAAAAAAGTCATACGTTGTGCACTACATCATCTACATGTGATTATGAAATCTGAAATGTTTTGTTTTAAAACAACTAAGTCCTAGTCGTAGGTAAATAGGCAGTCTTAGAAGAGTTTGTAGCTACTTTTGTGACACTAAGATGTCTTATATACTTGACACTATAATTTCTCCTGATATTTGATGGAACAATGTCATCTGATACTGAGACATAAGTCCTTTATGTTCTATGATAACAATCATAGGTATCTTCTATTTGGGTCCTGTTACCCACTTTTGTATAAAAGACTAGCAGAATAATTTGTTTTGTTTTTTAATATATCTTCAGTTCTACAGTAAGCTAAGTTCTGATTTGATACAAGATACATTCTAATCTGCTATAAGTTATATTCTGTACTAACATAATTATATCCAATTCTGAGACTTTACGTTCTATTATGAAGTAATGACATTCCATTATGATACTTATATGATTTGCTCTTATGCATGTATATTATGTTCTGATGAATTAGATTATGTTCTGATGCTTTTAATGGTCTAATCACTCTTTAATTTGAATAATTAAAGATTGCTTATTATATGATCTGATTCAGTATATATGAATGCTAGACAATTGCTAGAAATAGTTTCCATTTAATATATTGTTTAGTTACTTCCCACTAAGCTATATGCTTAGCACAGTGGTTTTGCCTCCATGTAGGTTTTGATAGGACGATCTAAGGCTAGGACAACCATAGTGGCTAATGAAGGATGTGATGTAATTTGGAAAATGTTTGTTTGTGTTATTTTTGTGTTGTAATCAATGTATAACACATATTTGTATTTTGGTGTAAATGGGTTGTAATAACTTTAATACAGGATGGATTTGGATTGAAAGCATCTTTTGACAAATATAAAGTGTAGAATAAATTTTGTTTATTCATGTCAATAATCGATGAATGTAAAGTCTGTTGCCTTGTTTTTAAGAAATTTTTGGAAAGAGTTGTTTTTTTTAGATATGTATTAGGTGACATCCTTACATTGTTTAGTGTCAGAGCATGGCTTAGGTGATTCTAGTTTAACCAATGCTTAGCTATTGCTTGTACATGAATATAAGAATTATGATTTAGCCTAATACGGGTTATCCCATGTTTTGGTTTTAGAATTAAATATGGAAAGATTTAACAAAGTGATTGACGAGGATGCTGAGAGTAATAATCCTGCACAATCTCATATGTTTATATCGGGACCCTCTAGCGTTAATCATGATAAAGATAAAATACCACCACCTCCACCTCAACCTCTAACTCAAGGGGAGGCTTTAGTTAAATTGTCATAAGACATGATGACTTTGCTACACCGTATGAATACACCCAAGGCTTCGATAGATCAGTTACAAAAGTATGGAGCTAAAGAATTCACTAGAACATCTCTAGAGGAGTTTGAAAGGGGGAAATTCTAGTTGGAAAAGGTGAAAAGGGTATTAGATGAAATTAGTTACCCAACTGACCAAATGGTTCATTGTGCTGTTTCTCTCTTTTTTAAGGAGCAACCTCTGAGTGGTGGAAGTTTGTTATAAGGTATCCTTAGTTCCCCTAGCCTTTTACATGGGATTTCTTTTCCTAAGACTTTAAGGCCAAGTATATTACGGATGCTTATAAAAAGGAGAGGTGGAAGCAATTCTTGAGTCTGAAGCAGAGAAGTCTATCCATTATTGAGTACGATACGGAATTTAATTAACTTAACAAGTATGCACCTACATCTGTACTTACTGCGGAGTCTAATGTCATTAATTTGAGGATTGTTTAGATGATTCGATTAAGAACATCTTGCAACATTCACTCTTTTGCAACAAGTGAGCTATCATCACCTAGTACAAGCTAACACTAAGATATAAAAGTAAGAAAGGGTTAAGAGAGAAAGGGTTCAACAAAGAGGTTTGGATAAAAGAGGTCAGTCCTCAGGTAAAGGAAGTTATGAAGGTGCTTCCAAGCCACAAGAATTCACTCGAAGATTTGTAGCTAGGTGAAGGTGACAAGACTTTCCCTCGTCGGTTGATTCTAGTAGGGGTTCTTCTGTGAGCCAAATTTCTGGTGCTCTGGAGTGTCCTCATTGCTCCAAACATCATTGGGGTACTTGTAAGAGGTCTAAGGCTGCATATTTTTTATGTGGTAGCCCTGATCATTTCATACTAAACCGTCCTATAAGACAGTCTCGAATTTCAAAACTAATAAAGAGGTTTCTCATGTACCTGCTGGGAATAAAGGATGCGGTAAAGGTCGTGAAGGATCTAGTCAGATTAGACCTAATCCGATTACTCTTCCAAAACCTATTGGTAAACTTGTTGTGTCTTCTGCTTCAGTTTAAGCTTATGTGTTTGAAAGATCGTAAGGATTAGGATGCACATGAAGCCATTGCAGTTATTATTTCTCTTTTTAATTCTAAAAGGTATGCTTTGTTGATCCTGGATACACCATTCATATATCTATATTAGAGAAATATTTGATAAAGAGATGCCTGTAGATAAGTTAGATTATGATATTTATATAACCAGAATTCTAGGTAGTAGTGTGTTGGTTAATCAAGTTTATAAAAACTATCCAGTTACGATCCAGGGAAGTGAATATGTAATGGATCTAATTGAATTGCCTTTTCATGAATTCAATTTGATTTTAGGTATGGATTGGTTGTCCAAGCATCAGGCAGTAGTTGAATGTAGTGCTAAGATTGTTGTATTTAAGAAGCCCGATTAACCTGAAATAATATTGTATGGCATTCGCACTAGTCCTCTGACTAATGTGATATCTGTTATGCAAGCATGAAGGTCTCTTAGCAAGGGGTATGAAGCTTATCTAGCTTTTGTTATTGATTATAATAAAGAGTGTTAAATTACAAGACATTTTAGTGGTAAGTGAATTTTCAAATATGTTTCCTGAAGAACTACCCAGACTCCTTCTTGAAAGGGAAGTGGAGTTATCTATTGAAATTATGCCTAACACTACTCCTATATCTAGAGCACCGAATAGGATGGCTCCTACTGAACTGAATGATTTGAAGGTGCAGTTGCAGGATCCACTAGATAAGGAGTTTATTCAACTTAATAAGTGGCCCTGGGGAGCATCGACTTTGTTTGTTAATAAAAAAGATGGTACTCTTCGGATATTTGTCGATTACAGGCAATTAAATAGGGTCACGGTGAAGAATAAGTATCCGTTGCTAAGGATAGAAAATCTGTTTGATCAATTAAAAGATGTAGGAGTATTTTCCAAGATAGATCTTTGATCAGGGTACTATCAACTTTAGGTAAAGGATGTGGATGTTTTTAAGACTAGATTCAAGACCTGTTATAGACATTATGAATTCCTGGCAATGCCATTTGGGTTAACTAATTCTCTAGCTACATTCATGGATTTGATGAATAGAGTGTTTAGACCCTATTTAAATCAGTTTGTTATGGTTTTCACAGATGATATCCTAGTCTATTCCAAGAATGAGAATGATCATATTCAGCATCTTTGGATTGTGTTACAAACTTTATAAGAAAAATAGTTGCATGTTAAGCTAAGTATGATTTATGGATTCAGGAAGTATTTTTTCTAGGACATGTTATCTCTTCTCAAGAGATTAGAGTTGATCCTAGTAAGATTAAAGCAATTATTAACTGGAAACCATCATAGAGTGTTACAGAACTGAGAAGTTTTGTGCGTTTGGCTAGTTACTATTGCCAGTTTGTGAAGGTGTTTTCGGTGATATCATCCCCTTTGACAAAATTACTCTAGAAAGGAGTGAAGTATGAATGGTTTACTAGATATCAAACCAGTTTTGATCACTTAAAAAGAATGCTTACCGAAGCTCTTGTATTGACTCAATCTACTTCTAGTAAAGAATATGTTATGTTTAGTGATGCTTCTAAAAATGATTTTGTCTGTGTTGTAATTCAAGATGGAAAGGTGATTGCATATGCCTCTAGGAAACTAAAATCACATGAACAGAACTACCCTACATATGATCTTGAGCTTGTAGCAGTAGTGTTTGCTTTGAAAATTTAGTAAAAAGTGTAGGATATTTACTGATCATAAAAGTATGAAATACATACCCATAAGGAACTTAACCTAAGACAATGGCGTTGGTTGGAACTAGTTAAAGATTATGACTATGTTGTGAATTACCATCCTGGTAAAGCTAATATTATGGTTGATGCCTTAAGTCAAAAGACTATTTCGACATTGTTAGTAAAATATAGTGAGTGGGGACTTGTATCTGATGGGGTTTTAATAGCTCAATTGAAAGCCAAACCTACTATGGGACAAGAAATCTGTGATTCTTAGAGAGTTGATGATAAGTTGCAACAACTTATCTTCGTAACTCAAGAAGGCAAACAACCTGATTTTTCTATGAAAGGAGATGGTGATCTATATTATTGAGATTGATTGTGTGTACCAACTAGTGATGAATTAAAGAAAAAACATTGTTTGGGGCTCATAATACTGTCTTTATAATACACTCTGGTGGAAACAAAATGTATCAAGATCTGCAGCCGCATTACTGGTGGTTTGGTATGATATGTGATGTTGTAGAATATGTATCTAAATGTTTGACATGTCAGCAGGTTAAAGCTGAACACCAAGTTCCGTCTGGTTTATTACATCCTATTTCGATTCCCCATTGGAAATGAGATAACATTACCATGGATTTTGTCATTGGGCTTCCTCTTACTCAAAGAACGTATGATGCAGTATGTGTGATTATGGATAAGTTCACTAAGTTTGCTCATTTTGGTCTTGTTTGTACTGATTATCCATTATATAAGCTCGCAGATATATATGTGAATGAAATAGTGAGGTTGCATGGGATACTACTGTTAATTATTTCTAATCGTGATCCTTGATTTATTTTGAGATTCTAGAAAAGTTTGCAAAAGGCTTTAGGTACTCAAGTTAAGTTTAGTACCACTTTCCATCCCTAGACAAATTAACAATCTGAATTGGTAATTTAGGTTTTGGAAGATATACTTTGGAGTTGTGTGTTAGAATTGTCAGGAAGTTGGCATAAATATCTTGTTTTGATGGAGTTTGCTTATAACAACAGTTATTAGACTAGTATTGGCATGGCGCCTTATAAAGCCCTATATGATAGGAAGTATAAGAGTCCAATTTGTTGGACTAAATTAAATGAAAATAAGATGATTGGGACTGATATGGTGAAATATACTGAAGAGAAAGTTCAAGTTATCCAATAAAGATTGAAAGCCACCAGTGATTGGCAGAAATTTTATATTGTTTTAAAAAGGAAAGATATTGAATATTAGGTAGGAGATCAAGTATTTTCAAAAGTGTCACTAGAGAGAAACATACTTCGGTTTGGGAAGAAAGGTAAGCTCAGTCCACGATACATCGATCCCTATGAGATTCCTATGCAAGAAATTTATATACAGCTAGATTTGTCTTAAGTTCTTAGCCAGAGAAGTTCGACAACTCAGAACTAAGCAAATACCTCTGGTAAAAGTACTTTGGCAACACCATGGGCCCGAGGAAGCAACTTAGAAATGTAAGGCCCCAAATTACACCCTAGTAGGAATGTTACATGTTCATTAAAGTATATAAGTTAGGTGTTAAAATTGTATTATGATTGTGAACTGCATAAGTCTTGGATCTCATCTTGATGGACCATAATTCTTAACATGGAATTAATTGTTACCGTTGGAAATTGATGAATGAAAATGTACATTTAGACTAGGAAAATTGATTTAAGTGGCAAAACAAATTGATATATAGAAATTGGGATGATTAAGCCTATACATTTAGTGACATTTGGCATTAGAAATTAAGTGACAAATGGCCTAATTGAATTGTGACATTTAGCAGCTACACATGAAGACATGTAGATGACTTCATTAAGGAAAAGTAGCTTACCTTCATGAGTAACATATGGCCATTGAAAACCAGGACACCTTGCATCCAAAGAGTTAGGAAAGTGATGAATCATATTTCACTTTTGACGTTTCTATCTTGTCTCTAACCTTTGCTCCTCTCCACCGAAATCTCTCACTCTCTCATAACTCCTGGGATTTTTGCTCAACTTTACATCATCATCACTTGGAATCTTTACAAGATGTTGCATTAAGGAAGCTATATCTTGTTATCTTCTATGCTATTTTCTCGGTGCTAAGATTTACACCTTGATCTTGGATGTGTGCTAGTTGCTTAGAAGGGTGGTTTGATTAGCTGGTTGCTTTGGAGTTCAAACTTGAAGTTAAATAGGTAAGTGAATTCTAAATTTGGTAGCATGTATGAACACAAGTTTTATGACAATTGAATTAGCATAGAATATGTGTTGTGATGTTGATAAATGAGTGCTAGAAAAGTGAGTTGTGTATGGAAATTTTTGATTTGGCTATGATGCATGAAAGAATATGGTTTATGAGCTGCCTAATGAATATTTTTTAATTAGATTTTGACATGAATTGGATGAGGAATTAAGGCTTAAGTAATGTAATAGTCCGTTTCCCATATTGAGGGATTAGAACCCTAGACTATTGCATAAAAGTCGTGTTATTAAGAATTCATAAAATGTATTTCATTCATATGCATATCGGTAGCATACACACATGAATTATGAATTAGTAAACATTGCAAAGATAGCATATACACTCAATTGACCTATTCCGGGGTATGAAAAGTTTAAAATGATCAGGATGTGAATTGTATAATGTTTATGTCTTGAATTTTTGTTTGATTGGTTACAAGTAGTAAACTAGGAATTTATTGTTACAATTGGAAATTTGATGAATTAAATGTACATTTGGTATAAGAAAAATGCCAAATGGTAAGATAAATTGATACATGAAAATTAGGATGATTAAGCCTATAATTGAGCGACATTTGGCATAAGTTATTAATTGATAAATGGTACTAATGGTTGTGTGACAAATGGAATAAGTAATTAAGTGACATATGGCGGCATATATACATGATAAAAGGATAACAATCCTATGGACATATGTCAAATTAATTTGGTGACACCTAGCACCTAAATTGTTAAGCTCCTGTAGGAGTAATCCCAGTCATGTTCATTCTTCATATTTCTTTTTCTCACACTTCACCAAAATCCTCTCAACCTTTACATCCTTGTACTTTGTTATGTTTGTGTCCAATTGCTACATCAATAATCCAAACTTTTACCCTTCACAAGATAGTTAAAGAATCAAATTATTGTTGTCTCTTATCCTAACCAAAAATCATCCTATTGTTACCTTGAAAATGTGATGAATCTTACATGCATATAAGGAAAAGTTAACCTGATGAATTGAGCTAGAATTGGAGCTAAATAAGTAAAAGATTGTTCTTTATGGAATGTTATAATAGAAAGTTTATGGTGTTTGAATTGGGGATAGATTACATGTTATGTTGATGATAAGGTTATACTGGAATTTGATGGAAGAACTTGTATATGTTATGCTATGTTCTAGATATATGAACCGTAAGTTATAGGTTGCTTTTATGAATGAATTAAATTGAAATTTGAAGTACTATGAAGGTGAATTGATGTTAAAGAAAGGTGATAATATAGTGATCTTAAAATGGAAAAGAACTAGAACTACATGTATGGTCAAATGAATGATAGTTTCTATTTTGTTTTGATGCATGAAAGAAAATAGTTATGAGCTTCCAAAAGAATGATTTTGAGTTAGAATTGGAGATGAGATTGGTGAGGAATTGACATATAATTAATTTGTACTTGAGGCATAATTTAGGGACTATTATAAATGTGTTTTGAAATTGGAATGAAGGTGTTTGAATCTAGAAAATCGCAGGAAAATGAGTAGTCCACGACCATGGCACTCATCCCATAATAGTGGGCAGATGCATTAGCTTTTCTCACGATTGTGGGAAGGTACCCTACAATTGTGGGCAAGGTAAATTTTGTTTTGTGCAATTATTGAACCATATGTGGACAAGACACTTGACATTGGTGTATTTGAACTTGATTGAGGCTTAAAATGAACCTAGTTTAATGTTGGATTAAGTGGTTAAGGGTTTGATAAGTTTAGGCTATTAATTAATGTTAAACTTAAGGAATGGATTATTTTGATATCAATGTATATGAATTTGGGAAGTTTGACTTGTTAATGGTATAAGATGTTCTTATGAATGCAAATGTGTTTCAAAGGATATGAACAATGTAAACTAGGTATAAATGAATGCAAATTGGGAAATTGTGTGCATATGAAGCATTAGAAGAAAAAAGGATTGGTGAATGAATGAGTGATGAATTTGGAGTAATCAAACTTATTTAAGGCATAACCAAATTGCAAACAAGTTATGTATAAGCTATCATGTTTGAATGATCAAGACTTGTGATTAAGGATACATATCTGGGAAAAGTCAATTGGGCATGCATTGAACATAACACATATACATGTGTGTGATTAGGTATTCATTTGATTAAACAAGTTAATAATGTTTAAATAGGTGTGTATTGCATGATATAGAAGCACAATTTGAGCGTCCACATCTAGACATTGTCAGCTCGTCAAGGCAATAGCTATCTAGAGCATGCTGTGAGTTGACCTAAATGATCGTCACTACAATTGAATTTTTTTATTTAAATTTCATTTACTGAATTGGTACTTATATAATTGTGATATTCCAGACATTGTTGGTCTGAGGAGCTTAATATTCGGGAATGTATTAGAAGTGCTTACTGATTGTATGTGAATGGGGAAATGTGTACTCAACTAAATGTTGAATGTCGGACTTAGATCCGATGATTATGATAACTGACTGTGTACATTGAAAGAAAGTGATTGACAATATATTACGTGGAATGTTGCACTCCATCACATGAATATGCATGATCAGATAAAAGAGTTGTGACCGGAGTGGCCAACATGAAAAGAGCTTAAAGAGCATAATGTTCAAAAGAGCCATAGTCTCAACGATTAATGAGCCTGGTATCCACAATGGGTACGGGAAGATATCTGAAATCAGCCCAATATTCACAACAGATACGGGATAGTTAAATAAGCTCTCGGTCACAAAAAAATAAAAATGGAAGTAAGTCTTATGTGCATTTGTGTCTACATCTTTACATGTGATTATGAGATTGATTGCAAATAAATGTTGAATTGTGTTAATATAATGATGTGCAATGCTTGTGTCTTTGTTGATGATATGAAGAATTGAGATAAATGATTAGATTGTTCTAAAATGACTATATGAAGTCTTGGTATTCATAATGTTCTTGTTGAAATTTGACGAGTAATGTGATCTATATATGGGATTTGAATTTGGATGAGTCGTTATAATGATTAAACTGTGTTTTATACATAAGATGTTTATATTCTGTTTGAGTGAGCACATCAACAATGGTTCACTCACTGAGTTAACAAAACTCATCAAAATTGCAACATTGATTTTGCAAGTACTAAGTGGAGACTTAGCTTCTAATTGAAGTCTAGTATTGTTATTTTGGGAATAAGAAATGGATCAAAGGTCCTATCAGCTGACATCTGAGGAGTTTAGATAGAATGCTCTTGTTTAGTATCTCATATCATGCCAAACTTATTGTATAAAAATGTGAATTCACTGATGGTTTTGTAATGAAATGACAATGTAAATTACATTTTGTTAATGAAATGGGATGAGCTGAAACTTAAAATACTTATGTTCTTTATGATGCTATGATAAGTTGATGTGCTTACTCTAATATGTCATTCTCATAGGGTATATTCTTGAAAGCCCTCTTAATGTTAAAGCATATACTCTATGGTAGTGGTGTGTTACAAGTAAGGTACAATTGATGTGAAATGAATAGAATTTGATGAAGGTGTTTTGAATGGAGTAAAGGAGCTACAATTTGGAAACAAATTGAAGGTTATGGGTGAGTGAACCGAACATGGGATTTATATGGCCCCTACCCACGATCGTAGGAAATGCTTAGGAATGAGGAAAAGTTGTTTTGTGCAAGTGTTGAACTGTATAAAGTTAATGTAACACACCGTGTTAGGGGTTAGAATATTGAGAAATTTTAGTGCACTTTATACTTTGCATAATTAAGTTTTCACTTATATGTGTATATGCAATTTTGGACACATACAAATATTTGTACATGCATTCATTGATATTTTTTAGGTATTAATGATTTTGATATGAATAAAGTGTGAATTATGGATTAATTATTTTGAAAATTGAATTGGTGTGTATTAGAATTAATTTCGCATTTTTGGAGACATTTCGGATATTTTAGAGATTTATCAAAATTTTGAGGTATTTTAGACTAGGAAAAATATAGAAATAAGAGATAAATAGAAATGTGACAATTGTACTAGAAATTATTTGACAAGTGGACTAATTATGGATTGACAATTGGATAAATTACTATGTGATCAATGGAGCAATTAGTAAGTGACATATGGGTTAATTAAATGGGTGACAAATGTAAGACATACCAAAGGACATGTGTCAATGAGGCATGGAGCCACTTAGTCACGTTTTTGGGTAAGAAAGTTTCTGCAACTCCTTTGCTTTGTCTCCACTGAAAACACTTTCTTCCTTCGTGCCCATCCATTGTTTAAACACTTAACGTATGCATTTTTGGTGTTATTGGCTTACCCCCGTTACACCTTGTGAGTCCTCTGCCATTCGAGGGTCTTAATTGTTACAAAACCTTTTTATAATCCAACACCGAAATCTATTGGTTTCTTTCCCCATTTATGGAAATTTTTGCTAAAGTGAGAGAAACTTAAGACAAGTAAGTTTTATGCATGTTTTATTGTTTTAAATGGATGCATGCGTGAATAGTGTATATTTTTCAACCTTGTGGATTGCTGCATGCGTAATGTGTTAGTAGTCTGCCCTAGGACAATGGATATTTGTGATTCATGTATTAACATTATGAGTTATTAATAATATATTATGAGGTATTCCTTTTATATATACATGTATGTCGTTTATGTAATGTGATTTACGTTCCATG
>JANSVA010025622.1:2202-14647 GCA_025504915.1 Erythroxylum reticulatum | reverse complement strand
TGTGGTTGACTGTGGCATATGTATTCCATACATGAGTGCACAATCAGATAATGACAGTTATGACCAGAGTAGCCACTAATTAGAACTTAAAGTTTAACGAGTGAAAAGAGCCTCGAGCTCAAACAGTGAATGGGAGCCTAAGGCTCACCATGTATAATAAGGCCTGTATCCTTATCGAATAAGGGACAGTTAGTAATGAGCCCAGTATCCAAAATAGATACGAGATAATTCAGGCACTCAGTCACAACCACGTAATAATTGCAAAGTGTCTTATAAGCATTTCATATGCATTTTTATCAAGTATGTCTGATTGATTAAAAGGTTGAATATGTTTATGCCTAAGTGAAATTATGATATTATGTAAATTACAATATGTGTTTACATGCTACATGAAATAATGTGTTTCATAAATTGTGAGAACCATCGATGATGGTTACCTCATTTGAGTTCGCAAAATCGATCAACTAGGATTTTTGGACGGCTTAGATAGATTGTATATATAGAGATTTTCCTCTTTCATGTAGTACTTTTGTACTAGGCTGATGATGTTCTTGTAGTAAAAGTTGAAAGACACAATATAAACTTTCGGTTTTGTGCAATGAAATGAGGAAAAAGAATTGGTTTTTAAATATTGTGGTCTTTTTATTGATTCTTTATTATTGAATATTGATATGATGCCATGTGAAGTTACTGTAGAAATCGAACGTAGCTCGCCTTTATCGTAGGATATGTACCGGAATGACCTCTAGGCGTCCCGGTGTGTATACTGCAGTAAGAGGGCACTATAATTCCCCATGACAGTGGCATGCTAGCACCTCGATCAGTAAAATCTCATTACAATTTTTTATTCTTTTTCATAAGTTATCACATATAGAAATATATTGAAATACACATGATACAAAAATTTCAGAATACATTCTTTCATATAAAAATTAATGAAAATATTGATGCTGATGCTAACTAGTCCCGACCTCTATCTCTCACTTGAATGCAGTGGCTTTACTCCCATTAGCATAATGGGGTAATTCTTTTAAGCCTGAAAAATATTACAAATTTTGGGTGAGTTTTGCAAACTCAGTGAGTGACCATCCTCGATGGCTCACTCAATCACATAACACATAACATCACAATTTTACATAATTTACATCACTTTATTTAACATATAACATTGCATTCAGAAATCATTCAAACTATTAAAACATACATGTTAATTTTATATGCAATGCATAAGAGACTCACTTCCAATTATTATTATTGTGATTGAATGTCTTTTCATTTAGCCCATATCCCTTAGTGGATACCAGGTTAGCCCATATCCTTTGTGGATTTCGAGTTGTATCAAATAATGTCCTATATTTCTTAGTGGATACCGGGTACATTCACAACTAAGCATGAGGCTCTTGTCATAGTCTGAGCTTTAAGCTCTTTTTCGGTGGCTACTCCGGTCACAACGACCTTTATGTTTCATTCATTCATGTAATGGAATGCATCACATTCACATATTTTTAGTCAATCACATGATCTCGTTTACACATTCTCTTTTACATTCTCATCGAACCTTGGTCCGGCATTCAACAAGATGTTGAGTATCACTTTTGCATTCATATGCATATTCACAGTTTTCTTCCGGAATTAGGTTCAGCATTTAACAATCAAATTATGTATCACGTATTTCATCAAATTTACATACAAGTAGCACTTTAATATCACATTCAAGTATTAGAAACCTCAGACCTTCAATGTTCAAAATCAACACAATCACATTCACATCTCATTCATAATCACTCAATGCATAATACAAACAAAACAAACAATAAAGTAAGACCATCTAGGTCTACTTACAGTACGCTCTAAATTAGCATTAGCTTCAATGATCTGGAAACGTTTGAATGCGGACCTTTATCCTGCACATCAAAATTATGTAACACACACGTTGTACACACATTAATAATTGCACAATTATAAGTATTCATTTTTTCACAAATGTGTATATGGAATATGTACAATGCATGTTCATGACAATCTCGGGTATATTATCAAATTTCACATTTTATCCACATTCTCATTTATTCCAACTTGATACCCATTACTCAATTCCTTTGAATCACAACCACAGTCATATGAATCCCTTCATCTCCATTATACACATGTCTTTGGTACTTTAATACCAACAATTCATTCACTATGTTATTCTAACATTATGTGATCATATGATATCCAAACTCCCATTCTTTCTTATAAATTCTCTAAAATTCTAGACCTTTAGGTCTGTTTTCCATAATCATTCTGAAAAAGCAAATGGAGTAATTTTGCAACAATTTCTTCTAGGAAAAATTTTCCCATTGTCTTAAGTTTCTAATGACGCTAAGATCATTCAATTTGGTTTAGTATTCCAAACGTTATACTCTAAATAATTCGATTTGTTCTTAAACTGTATCAGTATTCTGTACCCAACTTCAAGTCAGATTTTGGAATTTTAGAGAGAGAAATAGAATTCTATTTATTCATAAAAATTGTATCCCTATGTCTCTATTATAATATAAAATAATAATAATTTTATTTTGATGACTACGTAACAAGTTATGCCTAAAATATCGAAACATGTTTAGTGATAATCTTTCTGGCTATTATATTCCAAAATATTCATCATTTCATCTTAAATTCATCAATCAATCCATTTTAGATGGCTATAATTTTTTTTTGGAGATGAATCAAAATGTCTTATGAGTCTATTGGTTCAAGCTCCATATCATTTGGATGTCTAGAGAAGAAGTTATAGGCAAAAGAAGAAAAGATGTTCAGTGTGCATAAGCTCTTGGGTGCACGATAGTGTTTGTCCACGATCGTCCACTAATCTTTATTGAGTCACGACCATGCAAGATTTGTGCATGGATGTGTACTCCAATTTAATAAAGTCATGGGCGTGTAACCATGATGAACGTCCATGCATTCCAATTAAAAAAACGCACGATCGTGCACCCTTAACGCACGGTCGTGCACACCCATTTAGAACTAGTCTCAGTTTTATCATTAAATATCTCCCAATTGACTTCATATGGCTAAGAGTTTTGGTGGAGATGTAGATCCAACTATTTCGAGTCCAATGGTTTAAATATCGAGTCATTTGGAGGTCAAGAGAAGAAGATATGGCCAAAATATCAAAGGATATTCAACTGTCTCCAGCCATAGAAGTCACGATCGTGCGTGACCATGATCGTGAGATTTCTAGAAAGTCACGATCATGCAAGGCCATAATTGCGAGTCTCCAGACGCTAGTTGGAAGTCACAATTGTGCTTCTTCCTCTACGATACTCTGTAAATTTTCTTCCTCCCCTTTTTTTTCTTAATTCTTCCATTTCTATCTTTATTTTTTCTTATTTTCACTTCATTTTCGACTCTTATTGCAGCTCAACACACTCTTAAACAGATTAAAAACCAAAATTAAACACAAACATCAAAAAAGGAAAAATCATTCTCTCATCTTCTTTATTTGTCCACTATTGCATTTCTCCACTGTAGCATTTCTCCATTGTTGCATTTCTCCTTCCATTTTTCTTTTCATTTTTTTGCACTTTCTTCACTTTCATTCACTACACATTCTTCATTTTCTTCTCAACTTTCAGTTTAATCATTCATTACTCATATCCAAACATCATCTTACACCTAGTTGTTATCTCTAGATTTATTAGAGTTTATTTCTAAAAACATTCAAAGATTCACGTAGATCAATAGTGAAGAAAACAAATCATACATCAATTTTTCTTTAGAAATTTTCTGCATTAATTTATGCATTGTTTCATTGATCTTTCAACTCCAAAAATCATTTTAACACTATCTTATGCTATCTTACTCATCAAATATGAAAAATCAACACATCAAAAACTTTCATATCTTGAAACCACAATGTTGATGAAAAATAACCATTTTTCCTTGTGATCATGCAATGACAAATAATTTAGCAAATTTGATTTATATTTCTACCACTCATAAAGATTAACATGATAATAACTTGTTAAAACTCGAAAATCTTCAAATATTAAGAAATCCTAATTTTCATGCAACTCACCTACACCATTTTAGAGGTTGGCAGGTTTCGGTTTTCTTTAGGGCAAATGAAGGAAATAACAATGTGGGAGTAGCAATAGGTAGAGGAAAGCAAAGAGTAACTTTGGTGAAGATTTGGTGAATCAAGATCTGAAGAAGAAGCTTCAAGAAGAAAGCCACGAAGAAGATATTTTTAAGACAAGACAAACAATGCCTTTGTCTTTCAAAGTTCAAAGAATAATAGTAAACTTTTTAAGATCAACTTTACAAGTGACACTTGTCACTCATCCATCTCTTAAGGCTTTAACTAGTTCTCATTTATCTAGTCCAACCAACTTCAATATTTTTACTACAATTGTCTCCCAATGTTCAATATCATTTCACTCTTATTTCTATTTTCATTTATAACTAACTTGCCATTTGGCATTTTTCCTAGTCCAAAAATACTCATAATTTTTAAAAATTTTCCTGAAATTCATCAAATTTCTAATCTAGCTATTCATACTTCTCCAAATCAATTATCAATACAGTAAATTCATAATTCTCAATATAAGCACATTTACAATCAATTATACCCAGAATGTTAACGAATGCATGTACAGTTATTTCAATGTGTGCAAAAATTCAAATTCACGTGCATGTATGCTAACATTATGTATAAGCATGAGATGCAATTTTTTTAATCTCTCATTGATCTCGGAAGTACCGTATTTTAGGGTTCTAACCTTTAGTATAGGAACGGGATGTTTCATTTCTCCCTCTTAATAAATTTCGTCTTCAAAATTTTTATCTGATTGATCAATATGTTCCTCCGTTTCCCATATAACTTTATCACTTAAATACTTTCATCCAAATGACCATAGTTGATAGACTCACTAAGTCTTTCAATCGCTTATGTTGTCACTTACTATCTTAACTAGTTCCTTAATACATCTCAAATTCTTCACAAATTTCACTTCCTATTACAGAGTCATTTCGTTCATCAATAGTATATTAAATCAATTCTGGCCTTCAATCATTTTTAGACCCTCTTCATTTCAATGTAAGGGTGAATGACTCTTTTTGTCGTATAACGCCTCATACAATATTCTAATGATATCACTAAGATAATGATTGATATGCTTAAATTTAATTAAAACCATACATTAACCTCATGTTCTTATGAACTCCAAAATATAAGCTTTAAGCGTATCTCCAACAGTTAATACTATTGGCAATTCAAATATTTAGTTACTTGATTCAACATTCTTAGCCACTAAATGTTGTTTCGATGCATTTCTACTAGGATATATAGCTTAGGTTGATATTTGTGCTTTCACTATTAATCTCTTTGCTCAATCATCTTTATTGCGTATACATAATTTTTATTTCAATCACAATATATCATTTTTCCTATTCAAATTCGAAAGCCATATTCATTTTCAATTCCTCAATAAGATTCACAATTTTGGATCCTCACTTCGGGCTTTGCTAATCCTTTCATGCAAAACTGATTTTTAAATTTCAATGTAGCTCATAATACTTCATTTTGCCCCAAATTTAACTCAACATTCTATGCTCTTGATTGCAGTAGGTTTGGTAACCTTAATATCTAAATTTGTGATACACTATTATTGAATTTTTCTGTTCAATACATCAAATTACAACACTAGCTTTACTAGGAAATACTCATTAGTACATCATAATCTTCCAGTAACTTTATCCTTTGTCTCAGTCTCATTTTTAATTCTTTTAAACTCAATAATTACCTCGAACTTTAATGATCTCTATATTTATAGATAGATCCGAAATGTTTCACTGTACATATAATATCTCCAAGCTCTCAAAACAATTACGATTGCAGCAAGTTTCAAATAATGTATCAAATAATCAATTCATGAGATTTCAATTGTCTTAATGCATATGAATTCACTTTATTACGTTGCATTAGATTTCATCCTAATCTCGAGTGTGAAACATCATTGTATACTACAAAATCTCCAAATCCAAATAATATAGTTAACATCGGTGTTATCATTCTTCAAAACTCTTTTTATGTTTATCAGTCATACGATTTACACGTTTTTCCTAAGACATTATTGTCAAAAGGCTAAGATTAGTAAAATCTCCTTAACAACTTTTGGTAGTGTTCAATTTCCAGCTAATTTTGGAAATTTTCAGATCTCTCATATATTCTTTGGAGTTTCTCACTTCATCATTACCTCTAATTTCTTGTGTCTCCTAATATGCCATGTTTAGATAATATATAACCCAATATTTTATTCAATCAAACTAAGATTCACTCCTATTGAACTTGGCATATAATTGTTTCTACCTTCATGATATATAAGATTTCCTCAATTATTCAAAATATTCTTCTCCACTTATCGAATACATTCGATATATCATCTCTAATCATAGTCACTAATTAATCTAAACAAAATTGAGACACTTTGTTCTTCAATACTATGATACTATTGGGGCATTGTTAACTCAATGTGCCCATGATTAGTTCTCATAATTCGTTATGTAACTAATTCCTTAAATGAGGTAATACTATCTCATGTCTTTCTCAGTCTCCGAATTGACTTCTTTTCTCGAATGAGTTTCTCCATTCATTCGATTTGCTCTAATTTTTCATCAACTTATCCTAATGTTAGATCATTCTTATTAGTTTCTTCATACATTTCAATTTATTTGCAACCTTAACTTCCTGTGTTGGTAACACATTCATTAGATCTAATTTGTACCCCATGTACAAATTTGCATAGAATAAAATATGGACCTGAGTTCTCCTCACATGAGTAATAATGTCACCTCAAATTTAAGAATCCAATCACACAGTTGGATATTTTACATTAAAAAAACACATATACTCTTTATAACATCTTCAACCTGATGCCTGAGTCTCAGTTAGGAATATGACTCTAATATTCACTCCTGACTTATTAAATTTTCATTTCTAATTTATTTCTTCATTGATCATTCTTAAAATAAACTATCTAGTCTACTTAACCTAATTCATTAAAATTATTTTTGGAAAGAAGATTTCTTGGTACTATCATCAATACTGTTCGTACAATCCTTACTAATCAACTCTCTTCACCATCGTTTATCAGTCATTCTTAATACCTCAAGAAGATTAAATTCTATAATTTCTTACACGGTCATATTGTTTTATTTACCAAAACTCGATGAAGTAGTAAACATAATTACTATCGCACATGCTTAGGTGTGTATCACCAAAGTTATCCCATTCTATTAAGAGATCTATTTCTGACAAATCACCAATTTCTATCTTATACTAATGATACTTTAATCTTAAATGATCCTAGACAACATCAGGCCACCATTATTACATAATCAAATTATCCTACGTGAAAATCTCATATGAGAATATTGATTCAGGCACAGGGAATAAAAACACAAAACCCAATGTTATATGGTTGGACACATCTAGTTATAATTGATAACAAGGGAGAAGTAGTATTGAAAGATCCATCTAAGTGGACAAGACCTAAAGAAGAGAGAACACTTGGAAACTCTCAAGCTATACATGTCATCTTTAGTGTCATTAATGAAGGTCACTTCTTAATGATATTAGGTTGTGAATCAGCAAAAGAAGCATGAGACACTTTGCAAACTATACATGAGGTATCAAAATCTATGATAGCCTCAAAACTTTAGGTGTTGGCTGTGAGATTTAAAGAGTTGAAGATGGATGAAAGTGAAACCATTGGAGACTTCCATGAGAGGCTGTGAGATTTAAAGAGCTGAAGATGGATGAGAGCGGAACCATTGCAGACTTCCACGAGAGATTACGTGACATAGAAAACTAAGCACATCAACTTAGGAAGAAGTATTCTAACCTGAAACTAGTTAAGAAGACATTGAGATCGTTGCCTCCGAGGTTTATACTGAAAATTACAGCAATTGAGGAAGCTCATAATATCAATGAATTTCCATTGGATAAGGTAATTGGAATTCTTACCAATTTTGAGATGAATTTGTTAAGGGGAAAATAGGAGAGGAACAAAGGATTAGCATGCAAACCGAGATTGGTAAAGATGTGAATGACTTTAATGATGAATCTGATGAGAGTGAGGATATGGGGTTGCTAACAAGAAATTTCAGCAAGTGGTTAAAGAAAGTGAAGAATGATAGATCTGATTTTAGGCAAAACGATGGGAGCTCATCAAATAGTAATTTCAAACAACAAGCTCAAAAAAGTGAAAGAAAAGTTCAATGTAATGAATGCCAAGGCTTTAAACATATGCAAGTGGAATGCACTAACACTTTGAAGAAGAGAAAAGGGAAATCCTATATAAGCACTTGGAGTGAGAATGAATCTGAATGTGAGTATGGTAGTGAAGAAAAATTTGTAAGCAGTGTTGCATTGGTTGTTTTATACAGTAAAAATTCAGTTGCTTGCTTAATAACAACCAAGAAAGAAGAAATTGATGAAGAAAGCATGGATAAATCAGAAATTTTTGGGAAAAATGCAAATGAATAAGCTCAAAGTCTAACCTCTATGACAGTGGTTCAGATGATAAAAAGGAGGATGTTTATGAAGCCTATGAATTAATGTATGCAAAATGGGTGCAAACATGCAAGAAAAATGAAATGCTGAAGAAGGAAAACCTCTCCATGAAGAACATCATTCGAGATTTTGAGAAGAAGATGTTATCTACAATAGATGAGCTTAATGAAACAAAGTTGAAGCTGGTCAGTATAGAAAAGGGAATAAGAATGTTAAATGGAGGTACCGAAAAGTTAGAAAAGTTGTTGAAAATTAGTAAGATTAAAGGAGACATTTAAGGAATTGGCTATAAGGGTGAATGCTTTAAGTTGAATGATGAGAAAAATGGTATGTCCAAATCTGTCCAAGGAGAATTTTTAAGGAAGAATGGAAAGTTCATACCTACATGTCACTTTTAAGGTGGAATTGTTACAAGTTGTTACAAATGATATTTTAAAGGGGTCAAAACTGAAAACCTAGATACTCTTCATTAAATTTCCAACAACATCCCAAGTTACCAAAACATATTTGAGTTATAAAGGGTTAATTATAAGCACAAAAATGTAGTGAAGGAAAAATAAGAAATTGTCCAAATTCACAATTAGTTGCTGCTATTGAAGAAACTGTTTAGATAGAGAATAAGTTAGTTCTTTCAGAAGAAGAAATCAACCAAACAGTTGATGACAGAGATAATATGATGAGGAATAAAACTAGGATTGAATTTCTTTGAGGGGCACAGGGACTGTGTGCTTTACAGTTTTGAAGTATATTTTGAGTTTGTTTTAAAAAAAAAAGAAAAAGGAGGTTTGAAGGAGTTAACACCTAGGCTTTTTGAATATTTATGGGTTTTCTAAGGTTTAGGCGATTGGTGTTTGTCTGACTTTAGTAATGATGTTGCCTGCAACCAAATATAAAAAGAAACCAACTTCCTGCAACACAAATTAATGTAGTAATGGAAAGTAGGGATCATTCTCATGAGGAATCTATTGGTAAATATCATACGAGTTGAAAACTAAAACAAATTGGGGGGTTAAATTAACACGATTTAAAGAAATTAAAAATGACAAAATTTGAAATAAAAGAAAATATTCAGATATGGAAAATTAATAATGAACCTTAGTTTTGGGTCACCTACGTTATCAAACTAATATGAATCGTCGATATAAAATTAAGTCCATTAACAAATACTCATTGGTTGATGTTCTCTTAAGATTAAATGAATAGAAACATATATTCTAATAACTCTTATTAACCAACAACTTAGATACGATCTTAAGTTTGATTAATTAATAGCTTTAAGAATCAAGAGAATCACTGAGCAAGACAATACACATACGATATGTATTTAATCTAGATAAGTATCTTTCCTAGAATTTCCAATCCCTAACATGAAGATGGTAATCCTAATTGCCACTTTGGATTAGAAAAACAGAACGTCAAATCCTACTAATCTGGCTGTAAATTAAATCAATCAATTCCTAGTTGCGCACCCTAGAAATCAATCAATTCTATCATAAAAAGTAATTCGGAAGACACTTAATATTCATCAATGAAATAAACTTTATTCAGAAGTCTCACACATACTAGATGATAACGTGGTTCCCTGCAACCAAAAAGGAGAATTTAACTACTCATAATAGAGGTAAACATATAGTCCATATAAAAAAAGTAGAAAACGTAAAGATGATCGAACTAGAAATGTTATCTCTTCCCTTTTATTATTATCTTTATCAAATACACTCCCCATATAATCAGGTAGCAAATCCCACCCTAAAAGACAATAACTTGATTCCATAAAAATCCTAAATGTATCGAATCTGTATTCAAATCATATTTTGTAGATAAATTTTCCCTTTGTACATGCCTACACTTAGTTAAAAACTTTTTTGCCAACTGGGAATTTGAATTGTCTTTGCTTTCCTTGCATATTTTAATTCAAATTCATCTCCTATGTGTTGAAAACCGTATGAGAATAATTAAGAAACAAGTTTATTAATTTTAAATAAAAATTTCAACACATTAAAGAGATTTATATCCAAAGTTAGCATAAAAATAACAACTTATCAAATTCCCCCACACCAATCTTTTACTTGTCCTCGACAAACTATATTTACAATCATTGGCTAACTAATCAACTTCCTTTATTCCAAGTCTCACAACAGTAAATAGTGCACACTTCAAAAGTCAAACAATTTGTAACTAATGAATATGTCAGAGTTAACCATTCAAGTAATATAAAAAAAGTCAATTTAAAGCAATCATATTTCAAAAACTAGGACATAATTATAGCAAACTCTCACGGATTGGATTTCACTCAAATCATTCAAATGTTCGTTGGTTCAGTATTTCAGTCAAATTCTTCTAATGCAAATGTTCTACCATATGCTTGCTTTTTCACCAACTTTTCGCCACTTGAAATATAAACATGCATAAATGAAAAGGACTTTCTTCAAGCTTGTATTGGGTTATAGGTAAAGGTAGGGATTGATAATGGAAAAGGGGAAAAAATCGTAAACATTAGAAAAAGGACCTGACCATTTGTGGAGACACAAATTCAATAACAAAGGAGTCAACAACGTCATTCCGTAGAGATAGATTACTCCGTAACTTGTTTTTCACTGTTGTATTATTAATTTTCTTTTTCTTTTTCTTTTTTTCTTTTCATCAATGTACTGATATTTAAAGACAGCAATATAACACACAATTCAAATATAAATCTCTTCGATTTCCTTTCATCTTTTTCTTTTCCTTGCATTCTATATCTCTCCAAATAAGTTTGACATAAATTGTGGTTATAATGCCTTATTACATTTATGATGGGTGAAGATATTAGAGGTTTTAGTTGTTTATTGTGGGTTTATCAAGAAAAAGGGTTTAGCTCAAAAAGTTTAACAAAGGATATTGAATTAGGTTGGCTTTTTAAGCTAAAGGGTTAAAACAAAGATGGCCTTTATCATTTTTGTGCACACATGTATAGATGTGATCTCAAGTCGATTCCGAGCAAGTTATAGAGAAAAATTCACCTTAGAAGATAATCACACATCAAATAAATACATATTGATATAGATATTTCAATCTTTTAGCCCCAAAAACTCATAGGTTAATGCAGTTCACCACAATTATATACCATGTTTAATCATATGATTGCCAAAACTTGACTAAGTGTTTACACTTATATTTCTTAACTAGGTGCCATCTATTGTCCTAAAATAAATTTAACTCAAGTTATAAGCTCTACTTAAGTCATTAAAAATGGAAGTCTAGAAAGTGTCGAAGTTGGCTAATTAATTGCAAATAAGTCAATAAGCATTAAAAAATTTTCAACAAAGATTCCTAACTATCGGTTATGGGGAACATCCCCTACCTCCACACCTAATTCATACATTGTCCCCAATGTAATGACATAAGATAAAAGAAATGAAAATAGAAAAAAGAGAGAAAAGAAAGCTTCTCTATTAGTTAAGTGCCGAAATCATAGGGTTGGTGGAAAAGGAGGTTGGAATCTTTTATATGCCCAGTATGCTATCAAATTATGCTCCATTCGGTGCATCTGGAGTTCAAGACGAGCTAAATGAGCGTCCAAATTGGCTTAGGGAGATTGGCTACTACTTGGTATATCTATGATAACCTGACTCTTTGTGGTTTCACATAGGTTAGAAAGGACAACTGGGCCCAGATTAGTGAAGGATATCCTTCCATGACTCATGTCCACAATTCCCATCCTGCACAAACATTCCATGTCCAAAGGTTCTATGGCACAAGTCACAATCATGTTAGTATTGTCAGGGTCTAATAAATCCAAATTGACGGCCAACTGAGTGATGTAAGACCCTAATATTAATAGTTTGGATTTTTTGTTTAACACATATTGAAATTGCATCAAAAACTAAAAACCCAAATTAA
>JANSVA010025567.1:0-35367 GCA_025504915.1 Erythroxylum reticulatum | reverse complement strand
ATAATTTCTTAACCAATTCTATACATTTTATTATTATCAAAACATAAGTGGGATTTAATTTGTCAACCACCATTGGTACAACATCTAGCAATCTGATCTTCCAAGATTACGAAAATCTCAAATGAATCAGATTTGAATTTGAAAACATATTCTATAGAATGTTTCCATCCTTGCAAGTGCCCACGTTTAGTCACTGAATTTGCTAGCAATATGGAATTTTTAGGTTTATTTTATTTCCTTTGCATCTTTTTGATTCTATTTCATCTCTTCAATGTTGAAAATCATTTGAGAATAATTAAGTGACCATTCCATCAATTTTAAATAATAATTTCAACATATGAGAAAAATTTATATACCAAATGAATGCAAAATGACAACTTAACACTTTATCAAAGAAAATACAACATGTCTTTAATTCAACATTTGTAAGAAAAACCAAGAATACTCCCTTGAGATAGACAATTTCCAAAAGAAAAAACCAAGAATACTCACTCGAGATAGAAAATTACCAAAAGCTTTCATTATTGAGATAGGTTTCATGCAGCCATTTGACCCATATAGCATGTATCTCATCAATGAGCCTCCAAATCCTTTTACATATAAGTACTTTTGGCATAAGAGAAATATAGATAATCCTCTAGCTCCTTTACTTTTTAGGAATAGTTACATCACTCCATTTGACTTGCGATTTCTTAGAATTATCATAATTCCTGGACCATAAGAAAGCTTTCAAGATACTATCAATCTCCTTGATGTCTTTTCTTTGGGAGAATGATGTGAGATATCCAGTAGGCATAAAGGTTTCCCAACATAAAAATTATCAATGTAACTCTTACAACAATTGATGAGAATCTATTTTACCAGGCATTAATTCGAGATTTGATCCTTTTTATGAGGGAAATATTTTGCATATGAAATAGAGACTCCCAGGTATTTAAATGGAAGATCATGCAATTAAAGTTCAGTAATTCAGCATAATTCCTCAAGATTTAACACATCTTTAGAGCAATATAAACTACTTTTATTGACATTTACTACCAGACTAGAACAATTAGAAAACTCCATAAGAAGTACCTTGAATAACTGCACTGAGTATGTGTTTGTCCCTGAAAGAAGAATCAAGTCATCAGCAAACATCAAGTGAGTAAGTTTGGTAACATTACATTTGTTATGATAACAAATCCTACCACTGGGGCCTATAACCTTTTGGATAAGTCGAGATAGCCCGTCTATAACTAAGGTAAATAAATAAGGGGAGAGAAGATCACCCTATCTGATACCTCTAGCATAAGATAGTGGTTTGGTAAGAATCCCATTCACAAGTATATTAATAGAAGTAGTTTGTAAACACATCAAAATCCAGTTAATAAACTTTTCAGGGAATTCAAGAGCCTCTAGATAAACATGTATGAACTTCCAATTAACATAATCAAAAGCCTTATAGAAATCTATATTCCAACAATTTTTAATATTTATTCCAGAATTATAATCCTTCAAGATCTCTTGCATGAGCAGTATGTTATCCCTTATATATATGTCTAGGATAAATGCAATTTATGTAAAAGCCCAGACCATTAGCCCACAGATATTGTCCAATTTGGGTTGCCCATCGGGCCAAGGCCCTCACGATTTTGCTCTTCCCACCCTTGGAAAAATGCCTCTTGTGGAGGAGAGGTATCCATATCCTTGTAAGGCATACTTTGTTCTCCTCTCCAACTGATGTGGGATCTCACACTCCACCCCTTAGGACCCAGCGTCATAGCTGGCATTACGAGTCGAGAACTAGCTTTGATCCTATTTGTAACATCCCAGACCACTCACCCAAAGATATTGTCTGCTTTAGTTTGCCCATCGGGCCAAGGCCCTCAAAATTTTGCTCATCCCACCCCTGGGAAAATGCATCTTGTGGGGGAGAGGTATTCATATCTTTATAAGGCATACTTTATTCTCCTCTCCAACCGATGTGGGATCTCACACTCCACCCCGTTAGGACGTAGCCCTCTTTAGGGCTCAATGTCCTTGTTGGCACAACAGTTCAGGAACCAACTCTGCTACCATTTGTAATAGCCCAGACCACCAGCTCACAGATATTGTCCACTTTAGGTTGCCGATCGGGCTAAGTCCCTCACAGTTTTACTTTTCCCACCTATGGGAAAATGTGTCTTATAGGGGAGAGGTATCCATATCCTTATAAGGCATACTTTGTTCTCCCCTCCAACCAATGTAGGATGTCACCCTTCATGTAAAGTTCATTATAGAAGATAAAGCAATCTTCAAATGATTAGCAAGAAGTAGTCTCCAAATAGCCTTAGTATAAGGGCATTGGAAGAACAAATGATCACAGTCCTCAATAGCAATAGTGCAAAGTAAGCAAGTTGTATCATAATTATCATACCATTGGCTCTTAGTTTGAAGTCTATTCTTGATTGTGAGCCAATAGATTAAAGAAGCCCTGGGACTAATAGCATTTCTCCATATGAGATTAAACCAAGGCACATGAGCCAGTGAATCTGTAAATAATTTTGATAGCAAAAGTGACTAGAGAAATTATCATTCTAGTTTAAAGACCAAAAAGTGTCATCAGCATTATGTATATCATTCAGGCATGGAAGGTAGCTCTACTAGTTATGGAATCCCTTAAAAACCTTATGTCATTCACCATTCAAAATCAGAGAAGAAACTCTATAATGCAGAGGCAATATGATTTTTATGTGTTAAAATTTAGGCCGGTAAGCTAATGGACTGATGTCAAGCCATTTGTCACACCAAATCCAAGTCCCATCCACATTGCCCATATTATCTTGTATGTGAGGATAAATGAGCTCCCTCAGCGTCATCATTTGTTTAAAAATTGGTGAGTCAGCTCTAGAGCAATCCAACTGTTAGAAATTTGTATATTTCAGGTAGTGTTCATGAATCTATTTGATCCAAAGTGTATTTGGATCGATGTATAGTCTTCATAACCTCTTGCACATCAAGACCTTTTGCATTATAGAGATAGAAATAATACCAAGCCTACCTTTCCTGTTTGAGACAGTAACATCACTCCATTTGATTATAACTTTCTTAGAGTTATCGATAGCACCTGACTATAAAAAGGTCTTCATAATTCTGTCAATCTCTTTGATTGCCTTATGAGGTAAAGCTATATTTATTGTCCAATTGATATGTAAAATGCTAAGAATTGAAATAATGAGAGTTAATTTGACAGTATAAGATAAGAACCTATTTTGCAATGCGATAATTCGAGACTTTAATCATTCAATGATGGGAATACAATCTAGATATGAACATTTGGAAGCTATAATAGGTACACCCAAATAGGTGAAGGTATGAGAAAATGAAGTGAAACTAATGAATTTTCTAATTTCATTTGAATTTCGCACATCGATAGAGAGACATGTGTTGCTTTCACTAAGGTTAAACTTGAGGCCAGACCATTGAGCAAATAAGTTGAGAGCATTCATTATAATATTGATATAAGGGACATCCACTTCGTATAAAAGTAGAAGATCATCTATATATATAATATAAGTAAGATTGGTTGCTTTACAAAGATGATGATATTTAAATCCCCCATTGGAAACTATAAGCTTAGTTATAAGTTGGGAAAATCCTGCCATAACTATATTGAATAAGTATAGAGATAAGGGTGATAAGTCAAATTATTTATATATGATTTTGGATGAATTGGAACTAATTTGACTTATCTCTATGTGAATTTTGCGCTTTATTTGGTTAATTCTCACACATTTCAACTCTATTGCTTAATAGGTGAAACTGGATAGATTTTGGGGCAAGAGGCATAACTTTCTTTATAAATGTCGGATTAAGGTCATTTAAGTACGCTTTCAAAGAGACTCCGAGTTCTATAACTTCTGTGAAGACTCTAAAAAGAGATTTTGTCGTCTAAAGAGTCAAATTTTTATATTTTTGGAGAGAACCCGAGAAGGTCCGCTTAGCAGACATTACTCAGCATCTGCAATTAAGGAAACTAGAGAAGGTACGCAGTAGACATCATATCCGCCTAACAGACATTCTCTAGCCAAAGTTGCTCCAGAAGACAGAAAAGGTTCGCCTAGCAGACAATAAGTTCGCTTAACAGACTTTGTCAGCATTGTTACGATACTCATTTTCCTGTTTGGAAAAAATTAGGTTTCTTTGACCCCAAGACACTATAAATACTCATTTTAAAGACTAAACGAGGGGTCTGGCACTAAAAACAAGGCAGCACACTAAGGAGGCAACCAAAAGAGGAAAAGAAGAGGAAGAAGGAGGATTGAATCAAGATTGGAAGCAAGCTTGTTTTGTCTTCTCTCTCTACCCTGTCTTGGATGTGGATTGTCTTTATGTATTTGGATTCTTTTATCACGTGCTAGAAATAAACCCCATTTAGGGTTAGGGATGTAGCCTATTTTAGGGATTGATTTATGTTTTATGGATTGATTGGTGTTGAATGAAAGTTTTTAGGTTATATTTATCTTTCTTAAACTTTATTGTTGTTTCTATACTTGATCATCATAGATGCAACCTCAGGAATCATATAATGAACTAAGAGGTGAAGTATGATTTATGCACTAGGAAGATAAACACATTAGATTTAGATATAGGGATATCCTAAACTAGTGTGATACTTATGGTTACTTGTTCTTAATGAATTTGACTAGTTAGGTTGTGTATTGAGAGATGGTAATCAACAAGTCGGGTATTCTTACATGTTTTGAGAGAAAATATAAGTGAATTTGTGCAATTGTTATTATAAAATGTCATTGAATCAATTCCATAATTTATCGATCAATCTCTTAAATTGGTGAACCCTAAAGCTCTAAGTACAAATCATCGGATTTACCTTGTTGTTTATTTATAGTCTTTACAATTTATTGTTTGCTCAAATCTAATAATCTTTTAAATTTCTTATCATTTTGGGTCAAGTAATTAGGATTAATTCAGTAGTGACTATCTTAGTCCTTGTTGGATACGACCTTGGAATACTTGATGTGTAAGTACTAGGAATGATTCTGTGCGCTTGCAGATTTTGTCGACCAAGTTTTTGGCGCCATTGCTGGGGACTAATCTATATTTGCTACTATTAATTCTAGTTAATTTTTTAGTACCTTAAGTTTTCTTCCATTAATTACTTTGAAACCCCTTTCTCTTTGTTTTATTTTAGGAGCTATATGCACTTAACGCATTCAAGAAATTTGAACGACAATAAGATAGTTGAGTTAATTCCTGAAATTAAACGCACTTGTAAAAGGAACAATGCTACAAAAAAGAAGAGAGATAGCAAATAATAATCAAAATCCAATTTTGCATAAGGAGCAAGATATGGGGAATGATCAGTTTAATGAAGGAGATCAGGCTGAGCCTATGGTGGTTAATCCTGCAGTAAGGAGAATTAGAGACTATCATATGCCATTTATTGCAGGTAATCCTTCTTGTATTTGATTGATCGTGGTAGTAAGAAATTATGAGCTGAAGCAGATTCATCTATCTATGTTGCCACAATATAATGGAATGCCAAGGAAAAATGTTCTAGCCTTTATGAGAGACTTTTATGCTATAGTTTAGAATTTTTCATTATATAGATTGTTCGAAGATGAGTTAAGGCTAAGGTGTTTTCCCTCTTGCATAAAGGGATTAGCAAGAAATTGATTGTTGAGCTTAGAGGTTGATTTCATTGATATTTGGGACAAAGTAATTGAGACTTTTATGATGAAGTGGTATCTTCAAAACTCTCGAACTAAGGAAGATGATACATTGGTTCTCGCAGAAAGGAGAAAAGTTTCAAGAAGCATGGGAGCGATTTAATGATCTCCTTAACTAGTGTCCTCATCATAAATTTAATACATACTCCATGTTCTCACCGATCATAATCAGACATTGGTGGATTTAAATGTTGATGGGAATATTAGTAACCTGAGTTCCCAAGAGTTATGGACTATTTTCAAAAAGGTTGCGAAGAATTCACATTGCAAGGTGACTAGGAGCAAAGCTGCTCCTCTTAATGAAATGGGATCTAGATCTGACATGGCTTACCAAGTTGCTGAGATAAATAAGAAGTTGAATATGTTGATGAAAGACAACAAGTCTGGTAGGGATCCTTGCACTCTTTGTGGTAGATTTAGGTATACAGCAGCTGGTTATATGAACATTGAAGCAATAATGTCGGAGGAAGATGTGAACTATATTGGTAGACAAGGTTAGAGATTTGATCCTTTCTCAAACACCTACAATGAAGGTTGGAAGTTTCATCCTAATTTGTCATAGAAAAATCAAGGGGCTACAAAACTAATGGGACAACTTGGGTTCCAAACGCCACCAAAATAGCAGTATTCGCCTCCTTCATCTTCTGCACAATAACAACTCCCTTCCCTTTAAGAGAAGAAAGTGGATAGAATTGAAGATATGTTTGCTCAACTTATGAGCAAGATGGATCAAAGTGCTCAAGCTAGCTCTCAAGCCATGAACATAATGGAGCAAAACATCCAGTCTAACTAAGCTGCCATCAGAAATTTAGAGGTGCAAATCAGTCGAGTATCAAAAGTGGTAAGTGAAAGAAGTAAGGAAAAACTACCTGGCAATACTCAAGTGAATCCAAATTAGGATTGTATGATAATTTATTTGAGGAGTGGTAAGGTAGTAGAAGGTGTGGTTCTTAAGGAGAAGGAAGATAAGATAAATGAAACCAAGGGTACTGAAATTGTGAATTTGGATGAAGAAAAAGAGCCTAAAAAAACCAAACCAAAGAAGGAGTCATCACCAATTTTAGAATTTTCCTTTGTGCCACCCATACCATACCCTCAAAGGGTAACAAGCATGATGATTCCAAATTTTAGAAATTCCTTAACCTTTTCAAGAAGATCCATATTAACATCCCTTTCATAGAAGCACTTGTTGAGATGCCTGCTTACACCAAATTCTTAAAGGAAATCATTTCCAACAAAAGGAAGCTAGATAATTTTGTGACGATAGCCTTAACTGAGGAGTGTAGTTCTAGTTTACAAAATAAACTACCCCCTAATTTAAAGGATCCAAGGAGTTTCAATATTCCTTATCACTTTAGTGCTATTTTTCAATGCTTACGTGACCTAGGTGCAAATATTAATCTTATTCCTTTATTTCTCTATAACAGGCTTAGAATTGGTGAATTCAAACTAACTACAATCTCATTGCAACTTGTTAATAGTTCAATTCGATACCCTATTGGTATAGCTGAGGACTTACTAGTAAAAGTTGGTAAGCTTATAATTCCAGTTGACTTTGTTATGGTTAAGATGGATTTTGATATGCAGATTCCTGTAATTTTAGGAAGACTATTCTTAGCCACTGGTCGAGAATTGATTGATGTCCCAGGTGGTAAGCTGACCTTGAGAGTTAATGATGAGGAAGAGGTGTTTAACATTTTCAAAGTTTTAAAGGGACCCTCTTTCGATGAAGTCACTTATAGGGTAGATGTAATTGATTCTCTTACACTTAAATCTATTCCTAAATTAATCTATAATGATGCTTTTAAGACATGCTTAGATTTTAATAGATGATAATGAATTTGATGATGAGTTAGTGGACTATATATATAGATTATAAGGTAATGGTTTTAGGTATATACCTCAAATTGAACAATTAGGCCCTCCTACACCTAAATTGTTACCTTCCATATTAAGCCCACTGAAACTTGAACTAAAACAACTTCCAATTTATTTGAGATATGCATTCTTGAGAGAATCAAATACATATTTGGTTATTATTTCTTCTTCTTTGAATTCCTTTCAAGAAGAGAAGTTGTTAAGGGTGTTACGTAAACATAAAGAGGCTATTGCATGGAATATTGCTAACATAAAGGAAATTAGCCCTTCTATTTGTGTTCATAGCATCTTAATGGAGGAAAACCACAAATCTAGTATGGAAAATCAGAGGATACTTAATCCCAACATGAAGGAAGTTGTGCGATCTAAGGTACTTAAGTTACCTGATGCAGGAATTATCTATCCTATTTCTGATAGCTCTTGGATGTCTTATGCAAGTGGTACCAAAGAAAGGTGGCATGGTTATCATCTTTAATGATAGTAATGAGTTAATTTCCACTAGGGTTATTACAAGGTGGAGGGTTTGCATAGACTACAGGAAATTAAATGCAGCAACTAGAAAAGATCACTTCCTTCTAACCTTTATTGATCAAATATTGGAAAGATTAACAGGGAATGATTATTACTACATTTTAGATGGTTATTCAAGGTATAATCAAATTCCCATAGCCCTGAAGGATCAGGAGAAGACCACCTTCACTTATCCCTATGGTACATTTTTGTATCGTAGGATGCTTTCGGTTTGTGCAATGCTTCTACCACTTTCTAGCACTGCATGACGTCCATATTCTTTGAAATGATGGAGAATATAATTAAGGTATTTATGGATGATTTTTATGTTGTTGGTTCTTCTCTTGATGCATGCTTGTTCAATCTAGAATAGATTCTACTAAGATGTGAAGAAACCAATCTTGTGCTAAATTGGGAAAATTGCCATTTTGTGGTACAAGAAGGGATTGTCCTAGGCCACAAAATCTCGAATAATGGAATAGAGGTGGATCAAGCTAAAATTGAAGTCATCAATAAATTACCACCACCCAATTCGATCAAAATAATAAGGAGTTTTCTTAGGCATGCAAGGTTTTATAGAAGATTTATTAAAGATTTTTAAACCCTTATGTGCTTTGTTGCAAAAGTAAGTCCCTTTTGAATTTACTAATGAACGTCTTAATGCTTTCAACAGGTTAAAAAAGGAACTTACCTTTGCTCCTATAATGGCGACACCAAATTGGAATGTCCCTTTTAAGTTGACGTGTGGTGCTAGTGATTATGCACTTAGGGCTATCTTAGGACAAAAATAGGATAAGAAATTACATGTCATTTATTATGCTAGCGAAGTTTTTAATGATGCTTAAATTAAAATGCTATTACAAAGAAAGAATTGCTAGCAGTGGTTTTTGCATTTAATAAATTTAGATCTTATCTTGTTGGTTCCAAAGTTATTGTTTACACTGACCATTTCACCTTGAAATATTTGCTCATAAAAAAGGATGCTAAACTAAGGTTGATTAGATGGATTTTACTCTTGTTGGAATTTGATTTGGAAATTAGGGACAAGAAGGGATTCGAAAATTTAGTAGTTGATCATCTTTCACGTCTTGAGCAAGGGGACAAGATAAGGGCTGAACTGATTAATGGTGCCTTTCCTGATGAGAATCTATGGTCTGTTAAAGAAAATGTTCCTTAGTTTGATGATCATGTTAATTTTTTGGTGTTTAACATTATCCCAAGTGATTATTCATACCATAGGAGAAGGAAATTCTTATTTGAGGTGAGGAATTACTTTTGGGAGGACCAGTTGTTCTTTAGAAGGTGTGCTGATGGGATAATTAGAAGATGTATACATGATGAGGAGATGCGATCAGTATTGCATCATTGCGATGCTTCTCCTTAAAGCAGACACCATGGTGCTATCAAACAACAACAAAGATTTTACAATTCAGGTTTTACTGGCCTCCTCTTTTTAAGGATGCTAAAACTTTTGTTATGACATGTCATAGGTGTCAAAGAATAAGGAACACTGGTAGGAAGCACGAGATGCCTTAGTCAGGGATTTTAGAGGTTGAACTCTTTGATGTTTGGGGTCTAGACTTTATGGGACCGTTTTTAGTATCCTTCGGTATTGAATACATCCTTTGGCGGTTGATTATGTATCCAAATTGGTGGAAGCCACAGCTTTGTCAAACAACACTAGAGCTAGTGTTGTAAAATTTGTCAAGAAGCACATATTTTCAAAGTTTGGAGTTTCAAGAGTTCTAATAAGTGACGATGGGGTGCATTTTTAGAATCATCAATTTAAATCTTTGTTGGTGAAATATGGGTTCCATTTCAAGTTTGGAACCACTTACCACCCTCAAACCAGTGGGCAAGGAGAGAACCAAGGCTTTCTACAACAAGCATATCCTTTGGCGAGAATTCAAACCTGGTCAAAAAGTTTTCCTATTTAATTCTTGTTTAAAATTGTTTCCAGGGAAATTGCGGTTGAGATGGTCTAGACCTTTCTTGGTGATTAAGGTATACCCACATGGAGCTGTAGAGATTGGAAGAGATGAACAAAAGCCTTTTATGTTCAATAGGCAACGAATCAAGCATTATTTTAAGGAAGAGATGGTTGGATACATTTTCACCATCACATTCCAAAATTAACATCATGGTGGCCTAGTCCAGCTGAGGATATTAGCGCTTGTTGGGAGGCAACCCAACGTTTATAACTCTTTGTGTTATTTTGCTAATTTCATTATGTCATTTTTATCATACCTTCTTATTCTAGTTTATTGTGTGTTGCATAGGGCTAGAGTGCATGAGACATCCTAATGACACCTTCTAGTAGCATGAAGAATAGCATTATCACGACTCATCGATTCTAAAGGTACCCTTGTTAAGTGTGGGAGAGGTAAGTTGCAATGTCTCTTTGTTTCATTTAATATTTTTATTATTTTCATTGATACATCATGCATATATTCCTATAGTATCATTGAGTAGTTTGAGGGGGGAAAATAGGAGTGAACTAAGTGAGATGGGTATAGAAAAAACCTGAGAAGGTCTGCTTAGCGGACATTACGTCCGTTTAATGGATTAAACAACCTCAAAATAGAATTTTTAACCTAAGAAGGTCCACTTAGTGGATATTACATCCGTTTAACAGACATTGCTCACCTTTATTTTTTAACCCCTTACTTTCCCACACTCCCCCTGCATTTTACCCCCCATTTTCTTCCTCCCACCTTCACACCACTCACTTTCTATGACCTTCCCTCACCTCTTTCACCTTTTTGCACAAATTTTCTCACATTTTCTTCTCTTCTTCTCTTCTTCTCTTCTTCCACTCCCTTTGACTGCCACATCCACTAACACTAACCCTCCTCAATCAATTGTGGTTTTCTCTCTTCTACACCAATATTTGCCACCATACTCATGTTTGTGGATTTTGGGGATTCTTTTGAGGTTTCGGGCTGATTCTATGTACTTTCCATTTCAATTTGGCATGGGTAAGTTTTCGTGGATGAAATTGTTTGGATTAAAGAATATCAAGATTTGGGAATTTTTTAGAGGACTTTGTGATATGTTTATGCTTAATGTGGAACTTCAATGCATTTTTTCTATATTCTTGTCACATTGTGAGTTTTTTGGGTTGATGCTTGAAATCCCTACGATTGTTGGTTGATTGAGACTATTTTGTTGAACTTGCGATAATTATTGACATTGGGTTTGTGTTGCGATTGCTCATTATGTTTGTGTCGAAAGTGTGAGGTTGTGATTGAGTTGTGGTTGAGCTATGATTGAATTATGATTGAATTTGTGGTTGAGCTTGCCATTGTTTTGGTTTTGTATAGTTGTCATTGTGTTTGTGGTGGAGAATTGATTGGTTGTTGGGTTGAGCTATGTCTTGTTAAGATTATACCTGGTTGTGTGCCTATTAATCAATGTTGCAATTTAAGCAAATTACGCGAAAGAGTACTACTCAATCTTCTAGAGCTATTAGGGGTAAAAGGTTGGTCGAAGAAGCAAAGGAACCTGAGCTTGGTCAAGCTCTGCTCATCAATGAGCAATGTGAAGCTTGTTTCAACAAGAAAAATAACAATAAATTTGTGCTCAAAGTCTTAGTTAAAATGGGTATTGATGAAGCATACCATGTGAGGGCCAACTTGGACAAATTTCATTGGGGCAATTTGTTGGACCTTAAAGGTGCATACTACCCCACCGTGGTGAAATAATTTTATGCCAACCTCAATGCGGTAGTCAATAAACAACCGTCGATGCTCATTTCTTAAGTCAATAGGAAGGAAGTGGTCATAATAGAAGAATTGATTAGTGGGCATTTAGAGCTACCAATGGGAGGACAAGTTCCATTTTTTGATAAACATGGGAGGAGTGCAATTGATAGTGAATGGGATAAGTCTGACGCTATATCTCGACTTGGGATTAGAGCAGCTATGCGATTCACCAACCATCACACTTTTATGCATTGTAATTCCCTCTATATTGGACCGTGACTGGTGCCATTCTTGCTTGCTCATAATGTACTGCCTAAGTTTAGTGATTTTAGGTACCTCAGTAATGAAGACTTGTACATTTTGGACAAGATGTTTTTCCAGGATGATCAATTTTAGAGCATTGCTATTGCCCAGATGATTATGACTGCTATGTGGCAAGTGATCCATCATAAGGCTAAGACGAAGCGATTTGTGTTTCCAGTATTATTGAGCCAGCTATTAGGCATCTCAAGGTCCTCAAGAGAGATGAAGCAGCGGCCTATACTTCTAATGTGGATGTCATCAATGTAGATAAAATTAGGGAATTCAACTATAGAGAAGATGCTCCTAATAGGTGGGTCAATCCACATCGAGAGAGGGACAATCCACATGCACTTGTTGCACAACAAACTAGAGGGGAATATCAAGTTATGGCTCAGTTGTAAGAACTTAGGGCAATAGCTAAAGATCTTTGAGCTGAAGTGGGAAATCTCGCAGCTTCACAAACCAGGATGGAGGATATGTTAAGGGCTTTCATGGAGCAACAGCCACATCCTTCGGGATAGTGATACTATAGGATCCTAGGATTACATATGAATTTTCAATTTCCTAAATTTAGCTTCACACTTTATGTTACTCTAACCCTATGTTTTATTTTGTTCATTCTATTTTGGAAAATTGTAAGAATAATTTCAGGGATCTTTGTTCTATCTCCCTAATTTTCTCATGTATAGCTTGATAGGTGATAGGAATCCAAGGTGCGGAATTTGGTTTTGTGCCATTGCAATTTGTTATTTTAGGGGGTTTCTTTTCCCTTACTATTTATTCCATTCTTTGCATTATGCTTTCTCTTTTGTCTTACCCAACATTGAGGACAATGTTAATTCTAAGTGTGTGGGTGGGATAAATTGATGGTTTTGCATGAATTATTTTGCATTGAATACAATTTATCATACAATTTCCATTAAAAAATAATACCTTTTGTTTTGTGTTATTTTGCATACTATCATCATGCATGTTTGCATACTTATACATCTTCCACATTCTAATTGTCTTTATAATCCAATTTAGTGAGTTAATTGTATTATGGGTAAGATTGATCTTAAATAAAATACATAATATGATTACATACCTTATCATAATTGGATGCTATAATGTTAAATTGATTGAATGAGCATGCTATTGAATGAGTAAACATCACCGAGTGAGCTATTTTCAGCCTAAAGGATTGCACCCAATCCTATTTTTCTTATGAGTGATATAATTTTCTCTTATATATATGCTTACTTCTAGAACTTGCATTAAATCTTTTTGAGGTTACATAATCATAATATGGTATGTTCATGAAAGTGATAAAAGACACTAGGATTGAGCTTGATCCAAATAGCCAACCCTTTTTATATATCAATCCCCTAGTGAACCCTTCGTGGCTATTGATTGCATTTGAGCCTTTTTCTTTGTAAACCTATTCCAAAGAACCTTGAACCAAGAAAAACAAATTTACCCTTGTTTGATGGTTAGTAGAACTATAAATGTTTTGTATTCAATATTCTTATTGATAGGTATACAAAGGAAGAAGTGTGGGTGTGTTTTCTATAAAAATTAAAGGAGCATGCTAAAAAATAAAATTAAAAAAGAAAAGAAAAGAAAAGAAAAGAAAAGAAAAACTGGCATCTAAATGGTGTTTTCGAAAAGTTAGGCATGGTCACTTTAGATTCCAAGGTGAAAGAATGATGGAAAATTTTGCTAATAGAGTTGGTGGAGTTTCTTAAGTATTATGGTTGTTGGGCAATTTCTCAGTAAATTTGGCCAATGATGATTGTAATATTTGTAGTTTCTGTTCTACTAATTATTGAATATATGAATTCCTATCCTTTCTTTCTTAGCCTACTTTATCCCTTGGCCCTATGACAATAAAGGAATAAAGACCTTTTTGATTCATGGATATGCCATAAATGGGATTAGTGGAGAAGTAGATAAGATGCAAGCTTATAGTAAGAGACATGCATTAGAAGATGATTGAGAGTCACCCTTAAACACTTGTGAGTGAAAGTGAATGCTTTATGAGAGACTTCATTCATGGCATGTGATTTTGATTAATAGAAGCATTATTATCTCTTATTGTTTCTTAGTTTGTGATCTAATTTATGAAGTATTATATGGCCTTATATATATATATATTTCAAATCTTATCTATAATGCTTTTAACTTATTAGATTAAGCTATGATGATGATTAGGTGTGAAATCATAGAAATAAAATATTTGTGGGTATCGTTCATTTTAAATAAACCCTCAGGAGACTATAACTCCTCCATTATGGACACGTAGTGGTTCAAAGGCTTGTGGCATATGCTAAATGCCACCATACACCTATGAAAGCAAAATAAATACCTTGTTTGCGGATTTAGTCGTTAGTTTTCTTTTATTTTGCTCGGGGACAAGCAATAGTTCAAGTGTGGGTGAATTTGATAAGTCAAATTATTTATAGATGATTTTGGGATGAATTGGAACTAATTTGACTTATCTCTATGTGAATTTTGCACTTTATTTAGTTAATTCTCACACATTTCAACTCTATTACTTAATAAGTACAAATGGATAGATTTTGAGCCAAGAGGCATAACTTTTGATGTAGATGTTGGATTAAGGTTATTTAACTATGCTGTCCAAGAGGACTCAAAGTTCTACAACTTTTATGAAGACTCTAAGAAGAGATTTTGCCGTCTAAAGGGCCAAAATTGCATGTTTTTGGAGAGAATCCCAGAAGGTTTGCTTAGCAGACATTACATCCGCTTAACGAACATTACTCAGCGTCCGTAACTAAGGAAACACGAGAAGTCTGCCCAACGAATATCATGTCCACCTAACGGATATTCTCTGGCTAAAGTTGCTCCAGAAGATAGAAAAGGTCCATCTAGCGGACATTAAGTCCACTTAACGGACTTTGTCAACATTGTTACGATACTCGTTTTCCTGTTTGGCAAAAACTAGATTTCTTTTACCCTAAGACACTATAATTACTCATTTTTAAGACCAAATGAGGGGTCTTGCACTAAAAAAAATGAAGCACACTAAGGAGGCAACCAAAAGAGGAAAAGAAGAGGAACAAGGAGGATTGAATCAATATTCGAAGCAAGCTTGTTTTGTCTTCTCTATCTATCTTTTCTCTCTACCCTATCTTGGATGTGGATTATCTTTATGTATTTGGATTCTTTTATCATGTGTTGGAGCTAAACCCCATTTAGGGTTAGGGATATAGCCTATTTTGGGGATTGATTTACGTTTTATAGATTGATTAGTGTTGAATGAAAGTTCTTAGGTTATATTTATCTTTCTTGAACTTCATTGTTGTTTCTATGCTTGATTACCATAGATGCAACCTTAGGAATCATACGATGGACTAAGGGGTGATGTATGAGTTATGCACTAGGAAGATAAACACATTAGATTTAGAGATGAAGATATCTTGAACTAGTATGATAACTTATGGTTGCTTGTTCTTAATGAATTTGATTAGTTAGGTTTCGCATTAAGAGATGGTAATCAACTGGTTGGGTATTCTTATATGTCTTGAGAGAGAATATAAGTGAATTTGTGCAATTGTTATCATAACCTATCATTGAATCAATTCAATAATTTATCGATCAATCTCTTAAATTGGTGAACCCTAAAACCCTAAGTACAAATCATCATATTTACCTTGTTTGTTTATTTACAATCTTTACAATTTATTGTTTGCTTTAATCCAATCATCTTTTAAATTTCTCGTCAGTTTGGTTCAAGTAATTAGTATTAATTCAATAGCAAGTATCGTAGTCCTTATGGGATACGACCTTGGAATACTTGATTTGTAAGTACTAGGAACGATTCTGTGCGCTTGCAAATTTTGTCGACCAAAGGGGTCACTCTGTTGAATGCCCCTTGTTGGTTTGAATGGTTTGGTAGGTGTACCATTAACAAGAACACTCAAAGAGGAAGTCTGAATGCGAGTCATGATCAATTGCACTAACTGTGTAAGGAAGTGAATAGCCTCAAGACAAACTCTTACGAAATCTTAGCTAATGGTATCAAATACTTTAAAGAAATCAATCTTTAATAAGCAACTTTTAAGTTTTGTATTCTAAATTATAGTCTTTCGGCAACTCTTGAACTAGCAAAATATGATCTTCAATATGTCTATTAGGCATAAAAGCTCCATGACCTGGGTTGATAATATTTTAAAGCATTTAAATTAAACCGTAATATTTTTAAAATATCAACACAAACCTCAAATGAATAAAAGATTTAATGATATTAACTCCATATCAACTAAATGTCACTTCAGTACTAATGTGATATTATTTTTATATTTTAAGTAAAAAAAGTTTTCACTATCATGTAATTAATTTTTAAAATTAATCAGAAAGTGAACCCTACTATCACGTATATGAATTAATTTTATGAAATTTCATAAAATTTCATAAAAGTTATTAATTTAAATTTCAGAAAGTGAACCCACTATCACGTGGGTTCAATTTCTGAAATTTGAATTAATAACTTTTAGGAAATTTGAATTAATAACTTTTAGGAAATTTTAGGAAATTTCATAAAATTAATTCATATAGTGACCTACTATATGAATTAATAATTTTTATGAATTTTCAAATAAATTCTTAAATGATTTTAAGTTTATAAATTAATCGTCTACTTTAATATTTATTTACAAAATAATTTTAGAATTTTTACGTGAAAAATTTCGTAAAGACACTGTCTAAAATTCATTAATTTAATAAAACAAGATTCTATAACATGCACCAGTAGGTGATAGCCAGAAAAAGCTTGAGAACTTTCTATCTCTAAACTTAAAAGCATAATATATAAACTAACTCTTAAATTTTGTATGAAAATTAAATAAGTTCTAATATTTTAAGTTTATAAATTAATCCTTAACTTTAACATCTATTTATAAAATAGTTCTTATCTAGACAAAACTCCAAATAAACCCCTTAATATTTTTTTATAGTAATATAAATAAATCTTTATCTTTGTTGCATATTAACTCTAATATTCTTAAATTTTGCCATCAAAATAATAACACCGATTACTTTTATTTTATCCCTGAACTTAATGTAAATTAAGCCTTTAACTTTTTCCAAATTGTCTTCACATATTCCTTATCATGTCCTAGTTTTGGACAATTACAAGGATACTTTTGTCAAAAGCATTTATTATCAATATGGAATCATTCAAAATTTCTTGTGAGAAAGGGCTTTTTATTATTTTGGTGATTTAAAGAGGACTAAAATTATCAAAATACTCTAAATAAAAACGAAATATAAGTTAAGCACATGCATCATTTCATAGCATTCAAACTCGCGACTGTTTGAGCCAAATCAAACTCGAATTTGTAATTTGCAGAATACAAAATTACTTCATTCCATTTAACTCGTTTGATAAGCTAATAATTAGTAACTTTGATAGAGGGAATCTCATTCTCACCTCCTTTTCATTTCCAAACTTAAGCCATGTAATACAGCATGACTTATAATATAGAACACTGATTTGATAAGAAAGACCAACCAAAAAAAAAAAAAACTAGCAGATAACCCTAATTATGGGAACTATACCCACGTTATGGCTTTGTTCCTTTCTTGTTTGGTCCTGACGGTGCTAGTCGCTTGAACAGAGTCTTAACCCGTTTTGGATTGGTATATCCAAGTTCTGGTAGAAGTAAGCGGCTATTAATCTTCTTCGGAGTAGCCACTGATCTTGCCTCCACCGACCTGCTGCTTACGATAATGAGTATTATCAGCAGCAGAGTCACATATCTTTGATTCTCCATCTGATATATATATATATATATATATATTTTTTTTATATAGAAAATTCTGTTTGGAGGAAATATAGTTACCAGAAGTAAGGTGTTTTTGTTTTATGTTTAATGTAAGGTGCTCTTCATACATATATAGGGATTAGAGAGAGCGGCGTGTAAGATGGAAAGGCCCGCTGGCTTCCACGATCTTTCATCAGTCAATACATTTCCATGCAAGGACTTTCACGTGAAAGACTAATTCAAATTGTTGGAATTTTGACCATGATTAGTTAATCTCATAACATAATAATAATTTCTTATTATATTATGAGATCTTTATATTATAGATCATCACTATTTAATCTTGTTTATTTCTTTAATGTGTATAACTAAATAAATATTTATAACATAAAATTACCATATATATATATATATATAAAACAAGATGAATGCACCAAACTAAACTATAATATAAGGAACTAATTATATGATTAAAGAGTAATTAATCAACATAATTGAATTTTTTTTAATTATTTATAACATTCATAGCTTTTTCCATTATCTAAAAAGAGGTTTAGTTGGCAAGTATAAAAGAGAGAAGATATTAACTAGCTTTCCTGAACCTTAACAACCATCACCTTCAATATCCAATAAAAGTAGCCGTACTTTTTCGTATGTGTGAACTTGAGATTGACTGAGAACCATCAAAGGTGGGCGAGGTTCTGCTGGAGCTGGAAGGAGGAAAGACGTAAGAGCTTTCACATCAAAGACTAAATAACGAGTCATAAAAAAAAATTCACGTAGAAAACTCGTATGGGATTTTCTAAATTTCATCAATTTAATAAAATAAGATACTATAAACACTACAAGAAAAGTGTCGTTTAGCGACAAAAATTACTGACAGAAATCGTAAACAACATGTTGTCAGTAAGTCAGGTTAGCGATGGACAAGGATTCTATTGGTAAATATACCGACAGAAATTTAATTGTCCGTTGGTAAATATACCGATAGTTTTTTGTGCTGTTGACAGTCGATAAATATGCCGACGAACAATATGATTCCATCGGCATATTTACCGACAGTTTCTTACTTTCCGTTGATAAATTTATTAAAACATTACCAACGGTTACCTTTATTCCATCAGTGAGTTTACCAACAGTTATTCTAGTGTCAGTAAATTTTGCAACAGAATTGGTTATTCCGTCGATGATTACCGACGATGAGTGGTTTTTGTTGGTAAATGGTATTGATTTTATTGAAGAATTACAAATGTCCGTTGGTAAATGAACCAAAAAAAATTTAAAAAAATATACCGTCAATAAATTTTATTTAATGATTTTATGTTTGATGCATAATTTAAATAGTTATGCATTTAATAGTACATATTTAATTTGTTCAAACAAAAATTTGATTGATGATAAAAAGTTAAAAATATCTTAATTGATAATAAAAACATTACATTGTATATAATAAGTGTTTGTAATTCAAATGAAATGACCAAACGTACACTATTGATTTCGTAACGATGGATGCTCTAATTGGTGCGATGAGGTGCTACCCCTACCCTTCAACTCATTCACCTCATTACGGAGCTGAGTTATGTTGGTACTACTATCACCTGTAACCAAATTTAAAAAGAAACCAACTTCCTACAATACAAATTAATGTAGTAGTGAAAAGTAAGTATCGTTCCTAGGAGAAATTTTTAACGGTAAAGAATACAGACAAAAAATAGAATTTTAGCAAAAAAATGGCTTTTATTATTAAACAAAACAAGGTGGTTTCTTGTACAATACTTCTATGTACACAGAAAGCAAGCTATAAATAGACTATTACATACATGAGTGTTATATAAGATAGAACTAAAGGATTATGAAGGATTGCGATCTCCTCTAATTCGGCATCAAACAACTGATAAGAATATCAAATATATCTGTCAGTTAGTTAGAGTTTCCTTTACATATTGAACTACCAATTGTATAGGAATTTATTGCTCTTTGGATGTCCTTGCTGCAGACCATATCTCTTTTAATATTTTTGTTAGTATTATCATTCTTATCACTTCATAACTTCTGGGATTCCTTATCACTCTATAGACTCACGCGTTGGATATCAAGATGGGTTGTGTTAATGTTGGACCCCGCTTCTAGAGCCCAACATTAAAGTCATGAGAATGTGAGCCAAAACTCTGTAGTTTTTAGAGTCCAACAACCCGAAGTCATAAAGTGTGAGCAGGCTTCCTTGTAGGGTTATTTTAATGAATCCTCATTAGCCATCATCCCATAAGGGTGATGTGCCCACACCAGTACACACAAAAATCACAATTTGACTTCTTTAAAACAACTGTAACTCTCAGCCTCCTGTTTATTTTGAAACAAGAACCACCTTATTCGAAGCTCTAAAGCTTAAGATATGCTTATCAATCCAAAGTGTGTTCATAACCTAATTATGCTCTTCCAACCAATCCATCATATTCTTTCCATCAATATATTTCAAAACTACATCAAAAATTACCAATTCTTAAAGAGAGGTAGCAAAAAGTATAAGGAATCTATTACTTCAAAAATCACTTCATTTGTAGGTCAGGTTATGAAATTATAGCCAAAAGAATCAACCATGCTCATGTCCTCCATCAGATAAAACATCCTTATAAGACGATACGTCTCGCCAGATGACACATCATCACCAGACGAAGTGTTTTCATAAGATGATACGTCCTCACCAGACGACATGTCATTACCAGACGAAGCGTCTTCATAAGATGATATGCCCTTACCAGATAAAGCATCTTCATAAGATGAAGTGTCCTCGCAAGACGACATGTCATCACCAAATGAAGCGTATTCATAAGACGATACGCCCTCACCAGACGAAGGGTCTTCATAAAATGAAGTGTCTTTGCAAGATGACATGTCATCACTAGATGATACGTCTTCATAAGATGATACGTCTTTACCAGACGAAGCGTCATATGACGTTATCAGACGATACAAACTTCTTACTCCGATATCCCAAAACTTCATCCTTTATAGCATTGGAAAGCTAGAAAAACAAGCTACATCTTTCATGAATTCAACTTTTCATATTCATGCTAGATCAATCTAGATTTTTCTTGCCCTAAAGTCCGAACATGAATTTTCCCTTATGGAGGACTTGGAATTTTGCACTATGCAAACTTGGAATGTTTTGAACATAAACCTTTAGCTACCAAAATGATGTCATTAAACTCTTAAATCTCAACTCCTTTCTCTTATCACCTTCAACTACATCTAATCAGTTATAATTCCTATCTTCCTTTCCATAGTATCTCGCATATGCATACATATATATATACTAACGATTTATGTTCCAAAATCCTCAACTTAAGTTGCTTGCTTCTTCACGTATATCTAATTTCTACTCACATCATCCAGGCACCATTCACACTTTATTAATATCAAAAGAATAATTCTTTACAACACTTTAGTGGGCATTTCAAGCTACTTTACATCATAATCCAAAAATATCAACTTTACAGAATTAGTAGTTTCTCAAAATGTGACTAAAGCTTTGCTTTATATGATCTAACTTCAAAATAACAAAAGTAAGCAAATTGGAGTGATGCCTTAACTGTCGGCTTGATCACTCCATATTTTGTTTATCACCTATAGATGGGGAGGAAATGGGGTGAGCTTAAAGCTCGTGGGAAACAGTTTTATAATCGGTAACAAGCAAAAACTCTGGAAAACACTCGTGATTATAACAATTTTCATGAAAATCCACAGAACATAAATTTATCAACTTTCATAATTCAAACGATCATCAAACTTGACAACACATGTAAACGCATAAATACATCGTAATGGTTTGGGCAGATCCATAAACATGACGCACTAAATATTTTCACATAATCATCCTGTGTAGTCGTAAACTTAAGGGAGTCCATGAAGGAGCTCCGTGCCATTAGTGGGAAGGTGGGAGAAGTTTTTAACTTGGTCAACGTGCAAACCCACATAACATATAATTCATGCACTGAAAACGTTTTGCCTATAAGGCACATTTTTGGAAACTTGATTTCATACACTTGTTATTCTTTTTAAAAAAAAATCATTTCCATTCTTGTTTCATAGTTCATCCATAAAACTCATATACACAACACGAAGCACTTTCTCAAAGCATTTACAGAACAATAAATGCACATTTTAAAAGTAGTTAAAAATATTTATTTCTCTTTTCTTGAAAGAAAAACATTGATGGCTTATTATTCAATTATAAAAATGTAACCCCCCCTTAGTTTCCTTGCTTGAAAACTTCCTCAAGGATAACTCTCCTCTTGCTCCTCTTGCCTCTCTTTTCTCTCTTCAGCATTAGCAAGAATCCCCCATTCAAAAATGAACTCTAATTGGAAAACCCATGCATTTTCTAAGCTCTTTGAACCAAAACCCTTCCAAAATCCAAAGCATTAAAATGTTCTTACCTTAAACCTTCACCAAATGAAGAGATGTTTAGTTCAAAAGAAAGCTCTTATCTTCCTATACCTTTTTCCCTTTTTGATCACTCTCAAAATCCCTCTTGAAGGCTTGGAAAAATTAAAACCTAGCTCAACTCTCTTTTTTTTCCTCTTAACCACCGACACACTTTCTCCCTTCTTTCTTATTTTTGTGTTTTCTCTCTTCTTTCATTCTTCACCATCGTTTTCTCTTCTAAAGCATAAGCCCACAATTCCTTCTTCCCATTTTGCCCCTCCTTTAATGCCTTAAGACTTTATAACTTAATTGATGTTCCAACAATGCCTTTTATGTAATCTTATCACCTTAACACTTTAATTCCATTAACCTACATCATATTATCTTACTCACATTAACATGCTAATTAATTCCAACACAAATTAATCTAGCAAGACCCTAAAATAAATCTAATCATGCTTATTCATCAAGAAAAGAAATTTGGGGGCCAACATTTCTCCCCCCTTTAAAAGAATTTCATCCTCGAAATTCTTACTTTAATCATTGAAGAGGAGTGGGTACTTCTCTTTCATAGCTTCCAAAGGTTCCCACATGGCCTCTTCCACAGAATGGTTTCTCCACAGGACTTTGACTAGTTGAACTGTCTTATTCCTGAGGACCTTCTCCTTAGTGTCTAAGATCTCTACTGGAGTTTTCTTATAGGTCAGATCATCTCTCAATTGAACCTCAGTGGTCTGAATAATATGGGAGGGATCTAATCTATACCTCCTTAACATGGACACATGAAAGATGTCATATATCTGTGACAATTCTGGTGGCAGCACCAACCTATAAGCTAGCGGTCTGATCCTCTCTACAATCTCATAGGGGCCTACATATATCGAGCTTAACTTACCCTTCTTGCCAAACCTCATGATTCCTTTCCAAGGAGATGTCTTAAGAAAGACTTTCTCACCGACTTCATACTCCATTTCCTTCCAGTGAGCATCAGTATAACTTTTCATTCTATCCTGTGTTGCCTTAAGCCGTTGCTTAACCAAATTAACCTTGTCGACTATCATTTGAAGCAACTCTGGCCCTATCAATTTCCTTTCTCCATCTTCATCCCAATATATCGGAGTTCTACATATTCTTCCATACATTGCTTCATAAGGAGCCATCTAAATGCTTAAATGGTATAAATTATTGTAAGAAAATTCGACCAATGGCAAATGCTCGTCCCAAACTCCTTTGAAATCCAACACACATGCCCTAAGCATTCCCTCAAGGTTCTGAATGATTCTCTCAAATTGACCATCTGTCTGGGGGTGAAAAGCAGTGCTAAAATTCAAGTTGGTTCCTAGAGCCTCTTATAAGCTTCCTCATAATCTCAAAGTAAATCGAGGATCTTTATCAGAAACTATAGAATCTTGAATCCTATACAATCTTACTATCTCGTCAATATACTTCTTTTTCTAGCACATCCAAAGAATCAGTCAGTTTGATTGCTAAAAAATGGGCTGACTTTGTCAACCGATCAACAATGATCCATATGGCATCATGCTTCCTACTGATATTGGGCAAGCCCATCAGAAAATCCATGGTTACTATTTGCCACTTCCATTCAGGAATGGACAATGGCCTTAACTTGCCTAAAGGTGCCTAGTGTTCAGCCTTAACTTGCTAACGCACTAGACACTTGCTTGCATATTCTGCTATATCCCTCTTCATGCCTTTCCACTAGAAATGCTCTTTCAGAGCTTTGTACATCCTGGTGCTACCTAGGTGCATGGCATAAGGCACATTGTATGCCTTATCCAGTATTTCATCCTTTACTTCCTTGACATTTGGAGTACAAAGTCTATTTCCAATAACCATGAGTCCATCATCCCTCACTACCACTTTAAATTTCTTGCTATTCTGAATTTCTTCTCGGAGCTTACTCAATTCTGCATCTTGTGCTTATAACTCCTTACCTATTTCCCTAAGTACCGGTCTCGCTCTGAAATTAACAAGAATACAAATTGGCTCCTTCTGTTTCAAGCTTATCCTAAGCTTAGCCATTTTTTCTAATAACAACAAATAAACTATCTAAACATGACCTATATAGGATTTCCTACTCAAAGCATTAGCCACTACATCTGCCTTTCCTGGATGATACTCAAACAAAAAATCATAATCCTTAATTAGTTGTAACCATCTTCTTTATCTCAAATTCAGCTCTTTTTGACTCAATAAATACTTGAGACTTTTATGATCTATACAATTCTTCATCTAAACCCCATACAGAAAATGTCTTCAAATCTTCAAAGCAAAAATTAATACTGCTAATTCCATATTATGGGTCGGGTAATTCAGTTCATAAGGTTTTAGCTACCGCGAGGCATAAGCTATCATCTTGTCTCCTTGTATCAATACAAAACCCAAACCCTTTCTTGAAGCACCACTATAAACTATATAACCTTTATCTCCCATGGGTAAGGTCAGAATTGGAGCACTTATCAATCTGTGCTTAAGTTCCTCAAAGCTCTTCTGAAATTTATAACTCCAGATAAACTTCTGATTCTTCCTCAAACTTAGTCATCGGAGTAGCTATCATAGAAAATCCTTCAACGAATCTCCTATAATAACTTGCCAGACCCAGAAAACTCATCACTTCTATCACTGTCTTCGATGCATGCAAATTCACCACTGCTTTAATTTTATTTGGATCAACATGCACCCCATCTTTTAATATCACATATCTAAAGAAAATTACTTCGTGAAGCCAGAATTCACATTTGCTGTACTTAGCATAAAGTTCCTTCTCCCTCAGTGTTTGTAAAACTATCCTGAGGTGCTCCTTATGTTTCTCTTCACTCTTGAAATAAACCAGAATATCATCGATAAACACTATGACAAACTGATCCAGATACTCCTTAAAGACCCTATTCATAAGATACATAAATGCAGCCGGAGCATTGGTCAGTCCGAATAGCATGACTAGGAACTCGTAATGCCCATAACGAGTCCTAAAGGTTATCTTGCTTACATCAGACTCCTTAATTTTGAGTTGATGATAGCCCGACTTGAGGTCAATCTTGAAAAAGACCCTTGCTCCCTACAGCTAGTCAAACAAATCATCGATTTGTGGCAGAGGATACTTGTTCTTAACAGTCACCTTGTTGAGTCTCCGGTAATCAATGCACATCTGCCATGTCCCATCCTTCTTCTTAACAAACAAAACTAACGCTCCCCATGGTGACGAACTCACTCTTACGTACCCCTTCTTTAACAGTTCCTCCAACCATTTCTTAAGTTCCTTCAGCCTACCTGGAGCCATTCTATAGGGTGGTATAGAAATGGGTGCAGCTCTAAGAATCAAGTCAATGGCAAACTCAATTTCCCTCACCGGTGGCAAACCAGGTAAGTCCTCTGGGAACACGTCTGGGAACTCCTTCATAATCAAAAAATATTCTAACTTTCCATCTTTCACATCAGTGTCCATAACATATGCCAAGAAGGCTTCATATCCCTTTCCCATTATCCTGTTAGCTAGCAAAGCCAAAATGATTCTTAGTGATGGTGTTTTCCTGTCCCCTCTGAAAATCACCTTCTCACTATTGCCCAGATCAAATTCCACCTCCTTAAGGCTATAATCTAACTTCAGATGATACTTATCCATAACATCTACTCCAAGTATAACATCTAAACCTTTTAGGTTTACAGGTAGTAAGTACACTACCAGTCTAGCACCATAGATGAAGAGCTCACATTCTCTATACACTTGACTTATTATCACATTCCTCCCTAGAGGAATACTAATAATTAGAAGACTATCCATGGGCACCAATTTAACATTATACAAAATCATGCTTGCAGAAACAAATGAATGTGTGGAGCCAGAATCAATCAACACATATACTGTAGAGTTAAATAACTGAGTCATACCTGTGACAACTTCAGGCGTGGATACAGCTTCCTCTCTAGTCATGAAGAACATCCTTGCTTGAGCTTGAGCCTGAGCCTAACCCCTTGGCCTTTCTGGAGCAACAACCTTCTTTGCAGCCCTAGAATTGCCCACCTAGTGACTGGCCTGGTCCCTATTGTTTCTACTCTTCATAGGGCTTGCAACTGTGACCCCTCTTGCGTTTTTGCTTGGGGACAATCTTTGATCTTGTGTCCCTTCTCTCCACATTGGAAACATGCTCCCAGTAGCTTAAAGCACTCTCCTTTGTGAAGTTTCCCATAACGCTCACATTGAGGGTTATTTGCTCCTCCCCGTCTTTTTAGTGCCTCCCACATTTAAGGCTTACCCTGAAACTGCTCTTGCCTGCTTGTTCTTGGCAGGGCCACTACTTCCTACTTCACTCTGCGTGTGATAACTCCTTGTACTCCTCTCAGGCATTGAAGCACTCATTTCCTTCTTATAAGATTGCTCCCGACTCTTCCTCTTTTTGCTCACTTCATTCTTTATGTTCTCCAGTTTTTCATCCTAGAGTGTAGCATTTACTAGTTACTGGTAGTCATAGAAATTGTGGATTAAGACTTTCTCCTTGATACCCAAATGGAGTCCTCCCTCAAACTTGCAGTAGTTATCCTCCTCATTGGCAACAATGTTGGCCGTATACCATAACAGCTGGGTGAACTTCAACTTATACTCACTTACACTCATCTCTCTATGTGGGATTCAGAAACTCCCTAGCCTTCTCTTAAACATAAACCTTGGAGAGGTACTTCTTCCTGAAAGCTTCCAAAAAGTCTCTCCATGTTAGTATCGGTGGTATGGCTTGACTGTGGGGCACTGACTCCCACCAATGAAAAGCATCCCCCTGTAGCAAGCTCACCGCATAATCTGGTTTCTCCTCATCAAAGCATTTCATCTGAAACAGGACTCTCTCGGTCCTCTTCAACCATGATTCAGCTCTTCGGGATTTGTAGTCCCATTAAAATCTACAACTCCATAATTGTGGAGCTTATCATACTGTCCACTTCTATCTATTGGAGCTTGTATTGGAACTTGAGACCTTTAGCCCATAGCATATGAGAAAGCCCGAGTAAAGGCCTGAAAGAATTATGGATCTATGGGGTTTGCTTGAGGCGTCAGTGGAGGCAGTGGAGACACTTCCTGTTGCCTACTAGGTGCCTCATAATTTGGAGCAGAATGTGTCCCTGCATCTTGTGGGACAAATGATTCATCCATGCTCCCTTGGCGAGAGCCGAATCAAGTCAGAGCTCCTCGAGTTCTTCTTCGAGGCGACATAATCACTCCTTCAATTTAAAACTATTGAAAATATTTAGTTCATGGAAAACAGTTTCAAATCAGGTACAACAATTCAAAGCACTACAAGTTGTTCACTTAAAAATACTGTATGCTCATTCTGTGTCCTAAACTACCCATTTCATGCCTAGGATACTCCAAAACCTAGTCGTACACCTGGATCAAAACCTAGTTGCTCTGATACCACAACTGTTGGACCCCGCTTCCAGAGCCTAACATTGGAGTCATGAGAACGTGAGCCAAAAACCTGTAGTTTCCAGAGTCTAACAACCCAGAGTCATAAAGCGTGAGCGGGCTTCCTTGTAGGGTTATTTTAATGAATCCTCATTAGCCATCATCCCATAAGGGTGATGTGCCCACACACGTACACACCAAAATCACAATTTGACTTCTTCAAAATAATTGTAACTGTCAACCTCTTGTTTTTTTTAAAACAAGCATCACCTTATTTAGAGCTCTAAAGCTCAAGATATGCTTACAAATCCAAAGTGTGTTCATAACCCGATTATGCTCTTCCAACCAATCCATCATATTCTTTCCATCAAAATATTTCAAAACTACATCAAAAGTTACCAATTCTTAAAGATAGGTAGAAAAAATTATTAGGAATCTATTTCTTTAAGAATCACTTTATTTGAAGGTCGGGTTATGAAGTTATGGCCAAAAGAATCAACCATGCTCATGTCCTCCATCATGTTGTACCTATCTTGGAACAATTAGCATAACCTTCACGAGAGATTTTGGATTAAGGTTTCTTTGAATACTCTCAAAGAGAACTTCCAGATCTACAAGTTTCATGAAGACCTCGAAGGCAAATTCTATCGTTTCTAGGGTCAAAAATGTGACCAGACAATAGGATTAAGTGAATAGTGCACTAGACGATATAATGTCATCACCAGACAATATGACGCCACCAGACGAAGCACCCTCACCAGACGAAGCACCCTTACCAGAAGAAGCATCCTTATAAGATGATACATCATCGTCAGATGACACATCATCTCCAAATAAAGCATCTTTATAAGACGATACGTCCTCACCAGATGAAGCATCTTCATAAGACGAAGCATCCTCGCAAGAAAACATGTCATCACCAGATGAAGCATCTTTATAAGACGATACACCCTTACCAGACGAAGTGTCCTCACAAGACAACATATCATCACCAGACGAAGCATCTTCATAAGATGATATTCTCACCAGACGAAGCGTCATCACTAGATGATACGTTTTCATAAGACGATACGTCTTCACCAAACGAAGTGTCTTCATAAGACGAAGCGCCCTATGACATCATCAGACGATACAAACTCTACTCCTGAGTATCTCCCTTTATAAGGATCATAACTTCTTTCTCCGATATCCAAAAACTTCATACTTTATAGCGTTGGAAAGCTAGAAAAACAAGCTGTAACTTCCATGAATTCAACTTATCATATTCATCGTAGATCAATCCAGATTTTCTTTCCCTAAAGTCCGAACACGAATTTTCCCAAAATGATGTCATTAAACTCTCAAATCTCAACTCCTTTGTCTCATCACCTTTAACTACATATAATCAGTTATAATTCCTATCTTCCTTTCCATAGTATCTCACTTATGCATACATACATACATATATATATATATATATATATATCAACAATTTATGTTCCAAAATCCTTAACTTAAGTTGCTTGTTTCTTCACATATATCTAATTTCGACTCACATCATCCATGCACCATTCACACTTCATTAATATCAAAAGAATAAAGTCTTTACAATACTTTAGTGGGCATTTCAAGCCACCTTATATCATAATCCAAAAATATCAACTTTACAGAATCAATAGTTTCTCAAAATGTGACTAAAGCCTTGTTTTACATAATCTAACTTCAAAAGAACAAAAGTAAGCAAATTGGACTGATGTCTTGAATCTCGGCTTGATCACTTCATATCTTGTTCATCTCCTGTAGATGGGGAGAAAATGGGGGTGAGCTTAAAGCTCGTGGGAAACAGTTTAATAGTCGGTATCAAGCAAAAACTCTTGAAAACACTTTTGATCATAACAATTTTTATAAAAATCCACATAACATAAATTTATCAACTTGCATAATTCAAACAACCGTCCAACTTGACAACATATGTAAACACATAAACACATCATAATGGTTTGGGCAGATCCATAAACATGATGTACTACACATTTCCACATAATGATCCTATGTAGTCGTAAACTTGAGGGAGTCCATGAAGGAGCTCCATGCCACTAGCGGACAGGCAGGAGAAGCCTTTAACTTGGTCAATGCGCATATGACATTCTTGAATGGACTATATCAAACCCACATAATATGTAATTAATGCACTGAAAACGTTTTACCCATAAGGCACATTTTTAGAAACTTGATATCATACATTTGTTTTTCTTTAAAAAAAAAATCATTTCCATTCTTGTTTCATAATTCATCCATAAAATTCATACACACAACATGCAACACTTTCTCAAAGCATTTACAGAATAATGAATGCACATTTTAAAAGTAGTTGAAAAAATTTATTTCTCTTTTTTTGAAAGAAAAACATTAATGACTTATTATTTAATTATAAAATTGTAACTCACCTTAGTTTCCTTGCTTGAAAACTTCCTCAAGGACAACTCTCCTCTTGATCCTCTTGCCTTTCTTGCCTCCCTTCAACATTAGCAAGAATCCCCCATTCATAAATGAACTCTAATCGGAAAACCCAAAGAAACCCATACATTTTCTAAGCTCTTTGAACCAAAACCCTTCTAAAATCCAAAGCATTAAAATGTTCTTACCTTAAACCTTCACCAAATGAAGAGATGTTTGGTTCAAAAGAAAGCTCTTATCTTCTTCTACCTTTTTCCCTTCTTGATCACTCTCAAAATCCCTCTTGAAGGCTTAGAAAAATTAAAACTTGGCTCAACTCTCTTTTTTCTCTCAAACAACGACACTCTCTCTCCCTTCTTTCTTATTTTTGTGTTTTCTCTCTTCTTTCATTCTTCACCGTCGTTTGCTCTTCTAAAGCACAAGCCCACAATTCCTTCTTCCCATTTTCCCCCTCCTTTAATGCCTTAAGACTGTATAACTTAATTGATGTTCTAACAATGCCCTTTGTGCAATCTTATCACCTTAAGACTTTAATTCCATTAACCTACATCATATTATCTTACTCACATTAACATGCTAATTAATTCTAACACAAATTAATATAAAAAGACCCTAAAATAAATCTAATCATGCTTATTCATCAAGAAAAAAAATTCAGAGGCCAACAGTTAATATCCCTCTGCAAACTAAGCTGAGGCTGTATGCACAGTTTGTTGCGAAAAAAAGTAAGAGCATCCTTAGGCATCGGCTTAGTGAATATATCCGCAACTTGTGCATTAGAGGACGCATATTTAGTGACAAGTAATCCAAGAGCAACTCGTTCACGTACATAATGGTAATCCAATTTGATATGTTTACTCCATGTATGGAAGACAGGATTAGTAGTCATATACAAAGCACTTATATTATTATAGTGTAAAACTGGTGTAGATGAGAGTGATATGCGGAGATCATTGAGAATGTAAGTGAGCCAGGTAACTTCAGCAGCAGTATGGGCCATTGCACGATACTCAGCGCCAGTACTAGAACGAGAGACTGTGTGTTATTTTTTGGCACACCAGGAAATGATATTTGAGCCAAGGAAAGTGCAGTACCCGGTGGTAGAATGCCTCGTTGTAGGACAACTAGCCTAATCAGCATCAGAGAAGGTGAACAATTCAAGAGGCGTATTGGAAGTGAGATGTAAATCAGTGCTAATGGTGCCTTTCAGATGTCGAAGAATGAGACAAACCATTTTGAGATGAGAAACTGTAGGAGCATGCATGTATTAAGAAATATAATTAACACTGTAGGAAAGATCTGGCTATATGAGGGTGAGATATTAAAGAGCACCAACAATTTCGAGAAAATGACTAGGATCATCAAGAGGAGTCGATTCAATAACAAGTCTGGAATTGACCTCTAAAGGTGTTGGTATGGGCTGATAGTGAAGCATATGGGACCGTTCAAGAATGGTAAGTGCATAGTGAGACTAAGATAGGCGTAACCCATCGGATGTAGAGGAAATCTCAATGCCTAAGAAATGATGCACCGTACCTAAGTCTTTCATAGAGAACTGACAACTTAAAATTTGAATAAAGGAGGTAATGAGCTCCATAGAGGATCCTGTAAGAAGCATATCATCCATGTAGAGAACTAAAACAAGTAAACCATTAGCAAATTGAGAAATAAAAAGAGAAGGATTAACCAGACTACAAAAAAAACCATATGAGATAATAAACTTGCTAAGTCTATCAAACCAAGTATGAGGTGCTTGTTTGAGTCCATATAGAGCACGTTGAAGATTACACACATGGAAAGGGTTTTGTGAATCAGCCATACCTGGTGGTTATTCCATATAAAGATCTTCAACAATGTTGCCATATAAAAAGGCATTCTTGACATCTAGTTGATGAATGGGCCAATGTTTTACCAAAGCAATAGTTAAGTTTAAGCAAATTGTACCTGGTTTTATGATAGGAGAAAATGTCTCTGTGTAATCAATCCACCTGATGATAGCCTTTGGCAACTAATCGAGCCTTGATACGATCCAACGTACCATCAGGTTTGTGCTTAGACTTAAAGACCCATTTGGAACCAATGACATGTATATCTGGAGTGCGTGGTGTTAATCGCCAAGTTTCATTTTTGGTGTAGTGCAGCAAGTTCATCAAGCATGGAGGCTTTCCAACTAGTATGTAAGAGTTCAGATTTAATGTTTTTGGGTTCACGTGGAATTGTAGCAGACAAAGTTACTATTAAAGCATATCGTGGATTTGGCTTAACAATTCCAAGTTTGGATCTAGTTAACATAGGATGAACAAGAGGTGCGAGGGGAGGATGTATTGGGTTCATGGAAGGAGGAGACACACGTGAAGAAGTATGGTCATTAGTGTGTAGTTCAAAAACCTGGGTAGGGAAGCTGAGTTTGACAGAGGTAGGATTAGGAAGGTCAGTCTCATCAGTGTTTAGCATAGGTGTATCACTAGGTGAGTTTGCCTCAGACCGCAAGCCATTAACAGATGGTAAAGGAATAAGATTTGGTGAGGTAGACATTTGAAGAAATGTACCTGAATTAAGATGAGTGTTAGATGAAGGTAACCAAGTATCAAATATATGAAGAGTGTGTGAAACAACAGTAGGAACAGATGAAGTTTTAAAAGGAAAGACAATCTCATCAAAAATAACAAGTCAAAAAATGAAAATTTTCCTAAAAGATGGATGGAAACACTTATAACCTTTATGTTTTTCACTATATCTTACAAAAACACACAAAATAGTTTTACGATAAAATTTATGAGTTCTTGTATGCTAGATATAAGGAAAGCATTTAAAACCAAAAACAAGAAGTGATGTGTAGTCAAGAAAAGTGTCATGTAGCTAAAAATATTGAGTGTCAAAATGAAGAGACGAAGATGGTAACTTGTCAAGAAGAAACACTGATGTGGTAACTGCTTCTACCCATAAACAAAGAGGTCATTGACTATGAAATGACATTGTCATACCTGGTTTTGGCACTAGTGATAATAATAAGGTGTCTTGTAAGGAGGCTTCAAAAAATTTCCCCTAAAAACCATTAGACGATAACCTGGTATCACCAAGTGAATATGTAATAATTGAATCTTCTAAATCCATCCTCACTCATCCTCATTTGGATGTTGATCTTGTTGACACTAAAAATTCCCTCCATAAACTGATCTTGACTTAAAACCTAACTGAATGTTCCAAAGCTTCAACTATGGAGACATCCAAGGCCAATATTAGGAAGAAGTCATGAAGGAAGACAACGAGGAAGGGCTATAGAGAGGGCATTTAAAGGCACTATCATGTACTTTGTACAAGCATTGATGTAACCTAATTTATCAACATAAAATCTATGCACTTACAGTTAAGAATTTAGGATTTGAACAGTGTACCTCACCCTTTGCAAGAGCTCAGTACTATATGAAAGGTGTAAATTATGCCTCAGGTTCAGCAGTAATTCTCAGGAATATCGGCCATCATTTGGTAAATATTAATTTCTACCGATTCCTAAAAAGTCCAAAAGATGTGGTTTCACAAAATCTAGTTCTGTCTCATTTGCTTTGAATTGTTTCTGTCGGTTGCTTGATACAAAGCAACTATGTTAGCAATTATTAATTTTTTAGAAAAAACGTAAACAAAAAAATTAAACAAGCAATAAACAAACTGTCAACTAAGATTTAGTAACGCAGTTCAACACACCTGACCTATATTTGTGGGGCCCTAACCTAGTTTAATCACTTTTACTGAAGTACAATAGTTTTTATACAAGGCTTTACTGAGTCGAAACCACTCACCCTTGACACTATCCACTCTTTCTCACATCCTGTGAAAGTATTTCACTTTCAATAACATGACCACCTCGTGTTAACCTTAACAGAGAATTTTCACAACAATGTTTGATATTAAAGATGAGAATAATGACTCGATGATTAAATCAATAAAGACGTAAACAAATGAACACTTTGAGTCAAAAGACACTCCCCTATATATAAATTGTTGAGGACATAATTGGTTAGAGTTAGCCGAGCTACAAAAGATATAAAAAAATTGTCTGGCATTAATTATAGCTTTGTAAGATTCAATGAGTGGAATGCAATTGATAAATTTTGGTTTAGAAGTTATAATACAGATGCCAAGCTATCCAAAAGGAAGTTTTTGAATTCTAAAGCCTAAACTCCTACTCAATTATGATCGATTTTGCACATAAGAAGAAATGAACATATTGCTTTTATTGTCATTGACTTTCAGTCTTGAGCATGCTACAAATTTCAATATACCCAATATTATTTTAGTGGATTGAATGCCAACAACATATAACAACATTAGATAATTAGCAAAATTAAATCAATGATCATTAGCTCTCTACATTTATATTGGTATTGAAATATGACATTGCAAGAAATGAATTTGATAAGCATGCATCTTGGATAAGACTTCCATAACTAGTGTGAATAAGTAAGGGAAAAGACGATTCCCTTGCTTTATTCCCTTAGGGCATGTTTGGTTCATAGGAATAGGAATTCTATTCCTAGTATATTCTTAAATTTTAAATAATCCTTTGTTTGGTTAAATAAAAAGACCAGAACACCTGATCCTAAGATTAGGCATTCCTCAACTTTTAGGAATAGCTAAAGATCATTAAAAGGTGTCTTTAGCTATTCCAATAATAGAGTTATTTGTTAAAGACTTTTTTATCCTTCTTAATAATAATAAGAATAAAATTAATAATAATAAGTAATTTAATAATAATAATAATAGGAAATTTAATAATAATAATAATAAATATAATTAATAAAATAAGAATAAGAATAAGAATAGTAAGTAGAAAATTAATAATATGAATAATAAAATTAATAATAAGAAGAAGAAAATTAATAATAATAACAATAATAAGGAATTTATTAATAACAATAACAATAATTAATATATTAATTAATAAACTTAATAATAATAAGGAATTTAATAATAATAAAATTGATAATAATAATAATAACAAATAATAATAATAATAATAATAATAATAATAATAATAATAATAAAGATAATAAATTTGATAAATTTAATAATAAGTAGAAAATTTATAACAATATTCAATAAGAATAAGAATAACAAGATTTTGTTGAGGGAAGGATATGAAGGGGGGGGTATTTTTGGAAGTTGCTTATTTGTTTTGTTTCTGTTACAGGAACAAGAAATCTTATTCGTCGGTTTTGGAAGGA